>VXAC01008820.1:36162-54214 GCA_013399225.1 Rhipidura dahli
CCCCTCTCCTTTTTTTTCCCCCCCTCTCCTTTTTCTCCCCTCTCATTTTATTCCCCTCTCCTTTTTATTCCCCTCTCCTTTTTACCTCCTTCTCCTTTTTTTTCCCCTTCTCCTTTTTTCCCCCCACTCCTTTTTTCCCCTGTCCTTTTTTCCCCCATCCTTTTCTCCCCCTGTCCTTTTTTCCCCTCTCTCAATTTTTTTACCTTCTTCTCTCCCCCTCCCCTTCCCTCTTTTGTTTTCCCCCCTTTAATCTGCCGGGCCGGTGACAGATGGGCCGCGATTCCCGATTCCCATCCATCCCTATTGTTGATCCATCGCTCCGGTGCTGCCCGGGGCTTTACCAGGGAGGGATTTTAATTCCTTAAGAGCGTCAGGGCAAAGCCCCCGGGCGGCGAGGGGAACTGGAGCAGCCGCAGCCTCCACGCTGCTGGCAACTGGTGGAAACTGGGGCAGCTCTTTAATGCTCATCCAGCGCTCGAGGAGCTGCTGCTCCGCAGGATCCGCTGCCGGGTGGGCTTGGGAGGCAGCAAAACTCCTCCAGGACAAGGCCAGCAGACCCAGAAAATGGATGTAATAATGAGCAATCACCAATCCAGGAGCCACTTCCTACCCTGCCCGGTCAGGGGACTGGGGCTGGCTCAGGCTCCGAGCTGCTGGGTCTGGAAAATTCAGCTGGGACAGAGTTTGGTCCCTGTCTGATGATGGGAATCATTATTTTGTAGATGTTTCCGTGCCTGGGACAAACATTTCATAAAGCAGGCAGAGCCCCCACTGGGTTTTCAGCATGTTTTCCCTTTGCTTTTTTCCCCCAGTTCTCTTGAAAACTGATTTTTATGGAAAGCTGGAGGTGGCAGAGCACGCTTTCTCTGCCCTCAGCGCTGATCCGAGGTGGAAGGTGATAAAATCCCTTTAAGCTTTATTATAGTAAGATATTACAGAGCTTGAGTAGGAAAAAAATCCGTGTTTTTTAGGGCAGAGAGTGGTGAAGGGATACATCCCTTGCATTCCATTCTATTAATTATATTCCATTATATAAAATTTTTCTGTATTATTGTATGATACTACTATCCAGTGTTATATTGCTGTATTCTTTTATCATTGTATTATTTTACTGAGGTTTTGTTATTATATTTTAGGGCTGATATTTAAGCCAGCTTGCTTCTGGTTCCCAAATTCTTGTGGGAGACAAAGCCCCTCTGGAGCTTCACCTTGCCTGAGGGGTGGTTGGGTGACCCGTGGGGCCAGCAGGGAGGATCCAGGGATCCACTGTGGATGTTGGGCAGGGAGCTGGGAGCTCATTTTCATTTCACACCTTCTTGTTGTTTTCATCCTTGTCCTTCTGTGTCCCTGGATTTCGAGGGGGTTGTTACCCATTATTTCCCTGGAAGCCATGCTGGAAAAAGGGGTAGGGGGGGATGTGCCAAACCCTGCCCCCCAACCCTCCTGATTCTGGGGAATAAACCCCAAGTTTTAAGGTTTTTCTGGTTTAGTGCATGATTGCAGCAGGTGCAGGTGACAGGCACAGGGCAGTGGGGATGCTGGCAGGGCGTGGATGGCTGGGGGGGTTTTCCATCCCCTTTCCCTGCAGGATTCTGCTCTAATGGATGCAGGAAGTGACACACAGCTCCGTCCTGGATTATTGCATGAGCCCACTTTACCTCCTCACTCACTGCTCGATGCTCCCTGTGCTGCCCGCAGCCCCCGGTACCCAAACCCCAGCTCTGGGGTGGAGGAGATGCTTCCTCCTCGAGCTGCTGGTGAGCAGGTCCACTTTGGGAACAATTTAGAGGGGAAAAAAGCAGGTGAACCTGGCTTCTTTAGCCCTTGAAGCTGGTGAGGCAGCAAGGTGGGTGTATGGAGGTAGGGAAGAACCAGAGGGATGCAGCTCTCCGGGTTATCCGGGGGCACTCGCTGCAGCAGGGCCAGCTGCATCACCACACACTTCAGTGTTTTTCTCCCACTGGTTATTATGATTTATTTTATTTTTTAAATCCCCACCAGTCTGCTGCAAAACAGGGTGGGTGAAACGTGGCTGCTTGTGCCCTCAGGAGCTCCTGTGCTGGCATTCTGTGTGTGTGCCCTGGGGTTTGGGAGAGCAGGGAAAATGAAACTGAAGTCAAAATCAGAATAAAAATCAGCATAAAGGGGTTTTCTGCCTCAAAGTTCCCCCCAGGAGTGTTGTTGGAGGAGAATGGCCCATTCCCCAGCCCTGGGAATAACACATCCATGTGTCCTGGCTCTGGATGTACATCCATGACTCCATCAGCCATGGCTGTGTGTGGTCCAGCACTGCTTCCACCAGGTGTGGAGTTACAAGAGCCATAAACACACCCAGCAGGAATAATAACCTTATTTTAAATGCTGAGTGGTGATGCTGAGCTGCTGGGAATCCTGCCCGTGGGAGCTGAAGCCTGAGTGCCCTTTGGGTGTCTTGAGATGCCCTGCCCTGGTTTGGATGGGTGTTGGGAGTGGGAATGTGCCGCAGTGTCCCGTTAGGGAGTGGGGGTGTGTGGCACCTGGCTTCTGATCCTTCTGTTTGGGTGTTTTGGGAGGTGGGCCAGGAGGGGCGAGGCAGCACCTCGGGACACCAGGGCTGCTCTGGTATCTCCCCTGGAGGAGTAGGGACATGATGGCCCCGGAGCAATCCAAGTCAAGGCAGAGCTTTTCCAGGAGAGGCAAAGGGACCGTGTCCAGCTGCTGTGCTGATTTCTCTCGGATGTGCCCCTTCCAAATGCCCTGTGTCCCCTGGGCTCCCGTGTCGCTGCTGTAACACAGACACGTAGGAAAACCACACGAGTCCAGAGCAGTAGAAAAGCAGCAAAGCCCCCTTTAATAGTTTTTTCCTGAGGTTTTTATGTGTTAGTTTGCAAAAGTGAGCTAGATGGCATAAAGTAATTGGTTCTCTGGCCATCCATCCCTTGAGGGGGTTAGCCCAGCTTTAGCACGTCCATTCCCAAGTGTTTTTCTATTTGAAGCCATAACAATCTGGGAAAAACAATTTGCAGGTGTGAATATTTACAAAACTGGTAACTTTGTTTTGGTTAGCTTGCATGGGAAAGACAGAGCTCTCACAAAATGCTAGAGAGATGAAGAAATTCACTGCTCTGGAAGCTCTGTCAGCATCCACACTCCTGGGCTTTGGTGATGGGTGGGCTGAGCCAAACGAACCCCAAGAGGAGAGTGGCTCCTCCTTGGTCCAGCCTGGGGCATCCCGCTGGTTCCCCCACTGGGAGAGGAGCTATGGTGATGCTTTGGCTTGGAGCTGAGCAGCAGCACCTTGGGATGAAGGTGCTCCCCGATGCTTTGGGTCTGGGAGGTGGTGAGAGCGACTGGGCAGAGTGTCCAGGTGTCTCGGGTGGTTTGAGCCTCGCAGGGGTTCGTTCAGGTGCTCCGGCCTCGTAGCGGGGTACCCACCGTCCCGGGAGTGGGATGTGTCTCTTGGAGCTGGCAGGAGCAGTCTCCAGGGAGCTGATCATCCGGGCAGGACCTAAGCATCTTAAAATAGCCCCCCTGGGAAATGCTGGTGGGTTTTAAAAATGGAGCATATCCCATCTTCTGAAGTGGAATGTTGGTACTGGGAACAGTGTTGGCCATGGACAGGTGCCCAGGGCAGGAGAAGGGCTCAGGCTGCTGGTGAACAGAACAGGATCACTGTTGCCAGGGTCTCCCTTGGGTCAGGTCCTCCTTCCTGCCATGGGTGAGCATGGCTGGGGGTGGGATAGGACAAATCCTGCTCCTTCCCTCACAGGGATTCTGGGATTCCCAGCTGTGAAATCCCTGGTGGCAGCTGGGGACGGGAGCCTTTTCCTGAGCACACCTGCTTAGCTGGATGCCAGCACAGGAGGGTTTGTTGTCCCATTGACCATCCCCGGCTGAGCAGCCCCAGGAGATACCAGGCTCCCTGGTGGTTTCACCTGCTTGTCCATGGTCCTTCTCATGGGATGAGGGTTTCTCTTGCCCTCGCAGCCCACATCTCAAAAAAACATCTTTTTCCCTGCCTTTTCCTCGCTGGCCCCAGTGTCTGGCCCCAAACTACCCAAAGAACTCTTTATTTGCCTGACTTGTTGGCAGGGGCTCAGGGTTTGTCTGTGCAATGAGTCGTGAGAGCAGGGACCAGAGCTGGAAGGTCTTGTTTCCCAGCAGTTGAAGATTGTTGGTGGGATCAGGTTGTCGATGTCTTCTTCCACCTCCTCCTGCCTCCTTGTCCTGCGGGATTTGTCCCAAAGGCCCTGGGTGTTGGTGGCCATCAGCTGGGGCTGCATCTGCGTTCCCGTGGAACTCTCAGGCTGGTGGGACCTGTCCTTGAACTCATTCCAGGGAAAAGGGAAACTTCACAAAACCGGCTTCCAGCTGCTGATCAGCTCCTGAAACCTGACTCTGTGCATGGGCATGGAGTGGCTTGGTCAGGAAAGCTGTCCCTGGTGCTGGGAGGGGTGGTCCAGCTGTGCTCTGCCCAGAGCGTCAGAGCTGGGCTAGGTGAGAACACAGGACAGTGCTGTGGTTGGAGCTGACTTGCTCCAGGGAGGATTGGGAATGCTGATCTGGGTGGCTCATGGATGAGCTCATGGCTTGGCTGGATCCTCCATGGATTGGGCTGTGTCAGAATTTCTCACTGCCCAAGCACTTCTCACAGCCAGGCTGGGGGGTTGTCTGGGGGCTGCTACCCTTGGCAGTGCTTCCTGTGCAGCCACAGCCAGGTTGGGAATGCAAGCACAGTTTGGGAATGCAACCATAGCGAGGTTGGGAATGCAACCATGTCCAGGTTGGGAGTGAGCCATGGCCAGGCTGTCATGTCAGTTTGGAAGTGCTGCTGGACAAGGTTGGGTGTGTTGGCCGTCTCCAAGGATATTTATTTGGATTTCCCCAAGGAAAGCAGCCCCATGTTGCTGGGGAGTGGTGGGCCTCAGCTGGATGCACTTTTGGAGAGCTCCCCTCACAGGATAGCAAGGCAGGCCGTGATGGGGCTGGGGGTCCAGTTCCCACCCGGCCATCCAGCCCGAGCAGCGTGGGCAGGGCTGCCCGCTCATCCCAGTGTGGTCATGACTCTGCAGAGGCTCCTTTCAGGAGGTTTCCTTGGAAACCTGACAGCCAGCATGAGGAGGGAGCATTCCAGAGAGAGCTTCAGCCCCAGTGGTGACCAGGGCAAAGCTGGGAGAAATGGCTTTCCCTGGGGATGAGCTGCCCCGGCTCAGCGTGGGAAAGTGGGATGCTTTGGGAAGCTGTCAGCAGCTGCTGTCTGATTCCCAGAGAGGCTTTTCCCTCCGCTGTGAGGTGCCTGCAGACCCCAACCCAGGGCTTTGTCGTTGCAGGAGCAGGAAGATCCAGATCCGAAACATCCCCCCCCACCTACAGTGGGAGGTAAGAAGTGGCTGATCCCCAAAAAGGTCCCATTCACCTCCGCCTCAAGCAGCACACAAGCTGTGCTGCTGGAGCACATGGGCCACCCTTTAACTTCCCAGTGACCTCAGGAGGGAGCGTGAACTGGGCTCCAGCTCCTGCCTGCTTGTGGGTAGCAGAACTGTGGGGCAGCTTTGGGATGGTGGGATGCAGTGGGTGGAGGCACTGGAGCGGTTGGGTGGTGCTTGTGGGAGGAGTGGGCTCTTCCCCTGCCTGCCTGGGGCCTCACCTGCCCAGTTTGCTGCTCTATCCCCAGGTGCTGGATGGCCTCCTAGCTCAGTATGGCACGGTGGAGAACGTAGAGCAAGGTAAGATGGTCCAGCATGCTCCTCATCCCTGCAAAATTCCCAGCACTGCTCCCCAGCTCTGCCCAGGCTGCAGGAAGCTCACTGGGATGAAACCTAGTTACCCCAGTAGCACTGGTCTGAGATGGGTTTCCATTTGAACACAAGCCCTGCTGGTGGAGGTGGGGCTGCCTGTCCACTGGTGGGATGACGTGGGCCATCCATCCTTCATCCCTGGGAGTGCTCCTGGTCCCTGAAAAATTGAAAAACCGATTATCCCTGCAAGCAAAAACAAGCTGAGTGTAGCTTGGGATCCACTGGTGGGTCGGGGATGTCCAGCCTTGCATCCTGCTTGGATCCGGCCTTGGATCCAGCCCAGTCCTTGTGCTGGGGGAAAACACAGCAATGCCCAGGCATGCCATGGGACAGGCATCTCCCTGCCCCCATCCCAGCTGTATCCCCCTCCGGAGCGCGCCGGGAGCAGCGGTGACACCTCTCCCGCCCCTGCTCCAACTCCGCCTTCTCTTGCTCCCCGCAGTGAACACAGACACAGAAACTGCCGTTGTCAATGTGACCTACGCCACGAAGGAGGAGGCAAAAGTGTGAGTGGGGTTTGTTTCTCTTTGCCCCTAATTTCACACCACGCCAGCTTTCCCAAAGAGCCCCAGGTGTCTTCCAGGCTTCTCAAAGCTGTCCCACCACTGGGCCACCTTCTGCCTTCTCCCCTGGCATGGGAGATGGGGTAATGCAAATCAGGGGTTGTTTCAGAAGTGGAGGGGTTGTTCCAAACAAAACCTTTTGTTCCAGGCTTGCAGAGACTTCAGCCCTGTGCTGGAGACCGGCCCTAGAAGCAAATACTGAGCTTATTATTACTATTATTAGTGGCCAGAGTATTTCTGATATGATCAAGGGCAGATCCCAGGCCCCAAGGAGCTTTTGTGAGTCCATTTGCTGATGGACATTCCACCAGCTTCCCATCTGAGCTGACCCATCGTGGCACTGGGTAAGTGAGGACGGAGATGGGAACAGTGATCTGCTGGTCCAGGAGGGCAGGGGAGAATCCTTCTTGTGCCTCCAGCCTCGGCTGGATGTGCTGTGGACCACGGATAAACATGACATGAGTGTCTTTGAATCATGGAGTCCCCTGAGCTGGGAGGGACCCACAAGGATCATTGAGTCCAAATCCTGGTCCTGCACAGGACAGCCCCAAAAATCCCACCATGTTCTTGGCATGCGTGGCAGTAAAGGAACACTAAGAGTTTCCCCAACACAGCAGTGCTCAATGCTTTGGGATAAGAGGCTTTTTTGGACGTAGGAAAGGGATGGTGAAGCTGCAGAAATCCTCAGATGATGTGGAATTCAGGCCTGGTGAGGAGCTGCTTGTGATCTGTCAGTAGCTGAAGAGGGATGTGGGAAAGCTGAAGCCAAGCGGGGTCACAGCAGACACCAGCATGGCCAAACATCCCTGCTGAGCGGGGCTGGGGGATGAAGAGTCCAGGTGCTGCCTCCCAGCCTCATCCAGCCAAGAAGGGAGTTGGGGTTCCCAACAGAGGAGGCACCACGTGCTGCATCCTTCTCCCTGGAGCAGCAGTGGTGGCTTGGAGCTGCTCTCTTTCCATGTCCAAAAAACGTGTGAGACTGTTCCCATGCTGTGTGGCAGCTTCTGGCAAGGAATTGGCCCCGGTGGAGGAGCAGGTCCCTGGGCTGCTGCCCCACCTCTGGCTGGCAGGAGAAATCATGTGCCAGCTTTGGCACGACCCACGTGGAAGGGGACGATGTCCCACCAGGTTATGGGGCTTTCTCCTCGTGGGAAAAGTGTGGGGCTCTGGCTTCCCACGGCCACCTGCTCCAGACTGGGGAGGGAGGAAGATGCAGATTGGGAAGGGCCCATGTTCTACGTGTGGAGGAGGTGCTGGAGGGGAGCCCACCCCCAGGGAGCCCCTCACCACCCCCCGCATCTCCCGCCTTGCAGAGCAATAGAGAAGCTGAGCGACCACCAGTTTGAGAACTATTCCTTCAAGATTTCCTACATCCCGGATGAAGAGGTGAGCTCCCCTCCGCCCCCACAGCGATCCCGCCGCGGGGGCCACTCTTCCAGGGAGCGGGGCTCCTCCCCGGGGGGCTCCTCGCAGCCCAAACAGCTCGATTTCCCACTGCGGATGCTGGTGCCCACGCAGTTTGTTGGTGCGATCATAGGAAAGGAGGGCTTGACCATAAAGAACCTTACTAAGCAAACCCAGTCCAAGTAAGTACTTCCGATGGTTTTGTTTCCTTCTGTAGGGTGCTGTACGTCCCAGCTCGGGTTCTCCCTGCACTGGGGGCTTTGGAGTGCCGGCCACTGCTGATTTCTTGGGGTGCAGCCTTCAGGGGGTGGTGGCAGAGCTCAGGTCCTAAACCATTCCTGCTGGCCAGGGTGGCCTGGGCACGGCAAGAGGGGGATGCACACTGGAAATGAGTTCCTAAAGCCTCATGACAACAGCTGGGGGTGAGGCTTTAGGGAGAAATGGCAAGTTTGGGGATAAAATTCTAAAGGGGAATCCTCAGTGCAGTGGTCTTGGTCCTTGGGATTTGCTCATCCTGCAGCATCCCACATGGGCTAGAGCTGTTGAGGGGAAAGGGACGCTGTGGGAGCACTGCCACGAGAAGGATGGCTTTTTTAACTGTTTGAAGCCTTTTTGAGCTATTAATGTGTTTATTTTTGAACTGAAAAAAAGGAAAAAAACCCAAAAAGTGGGATTGTCGTGCCGTAGTTTTCCGTGTTTCTCTTGTTGCTGTTCTCCTGATCTCACCGCTCATTCTCTGCATGGTTTTTCCTGCATGGTTTGTTCCTGCCCAGGTGTGTTTGTGTTTAACCCAAAGCTGTCTTCTCCCGTGCTCATCATCCTGAACCTGGTGATCCCATGGGACGTAGGAATCCTGTCCCAGAGCACCCTAGTTCTCAGAGGAGGTTTTAGAGGCAAATCTTTGGTGGTAGTGTGGCTGGAGGTAGAAAGATGGGCCAGACCCTGGCGCTGGGTTGGCAGGAAGAGGTTTGTACGGAAAGGGGGCAGAGGAGTAGGGAGAGGAGCTCTTGGAGCCCGGCTCGCCCCAGGGCGTGGCCACCTGGTAGCCGTGAGCAGATCCTGGTTGGCCGCAAGCCCTTCTTCTCCAGGTGAGTCCTGGGGGAAGATGAGCAGCAGGTGTAGCTGTGTCCTCACCACCCACGACTGGAATTTGCCCTTTCCAAGGCCTGAGCCTGGCAAGGAAGGTGGGAAGGCGCTGCTTTCTCCCAGCCATGAAGCCAAACGCTGTTGCTTGGAGGAGTTTCTGCCACTGAATTGTCCCTCCTCGTGGAGTGGCTCCCCGTGCCTGCCCCGAAGAGCCGGCGCCATGGAGGAAGGGGAGCTCAGTGCTCTCCCCTCTCCTGCCCTACCAACAGTGGGGCACTACCTCTTGCTCAGGCTTGGGCGAAGGGGACCTCAAGAATCCATCCCAGGCAGTCACAGGAGCCCCTGTCCTTCAGCTTGGGTGCCATCCCACACTCTGTCCCTGCCCAGGCCACCCTCATCATCCGGTGTGATGATCCTGTTGCCCGGCCCCTGCTCCTCCCCAGAGCAACGTTGGGTTCTGGATTCTTCTGGTCACGTTGGATTTCACCCCTGGTTCCACACACAGAGATCCCAAAGATGCTTCTGAGCCCCACGGGGCAAAACTGCCCCCAGGCTGAGCCATCTTCTTCTTGAAGAAGCCCAGACCAAGAGCCCCCTCCAGGAGGTGACCTTCCACAGCCCCTGGAGCTCTATGAGGAGAGGATCATGGCTACCCAGCAGCCATGGGACCGGGATAACCCTACAGGCACACTGCATAGTCCACCTGGGAAGGGCTGTGCCTCATGGCAACCATTCCCTGGAGCATTCTCAGCCCCCCATAAGGTCTCTTGGAGGCTTTTCCTGCTGCACCATAGTCAAACCCTGTCCCCCCATCCCTGCTCATCCCTCCCTGCAGCACCTGGTGATGGGCTGAGGGTGCTGAAGGTCCCCTTCTCCATGCTCCTGTTGGAATGGAGAAGTTCAGCAGTGGCACTGGGATGTGCTGGGAGGTCCAGAGCTCTCTCTTCTCCAGCTGTCTGGGGGGAAGGCCATGCCTTCCTTCTCTCTGAAGAGTGAGTCATATCCACGCATCCAGATGGGGAATGGGTTGGTCAGCCAGGAGCCTGTCTTGTGCCCCTCTCTAAGGCTTGTCCAAGGTCCTCATCACAGGAGGGCTGCCTCCATCCAGCCCTTTCATGGCACTTGATCCCTCTCTGGCGTAAAGGCTCAGCCGTGTCCTCATCTCCACCAGCCTCAGCTGCTTGTGGGTCCGAGGAGCTGTGTGGCTCCCATCTATGGGGTTTGTTTGGTTTCCTTATCTATTCCTCCTACCTTGGGAGCATCAACCTGGTCTGTCATCGCCTCATGTGGCCGTCACGATGTGTTTGCCCTGTCCCTGGCGAAGGGGTGGCAGCAAGTGTCCCTGTACCTGCTGGGAATGGATCCTCCAGGCCCACCTGAGGGAGCTGCACGGCTGGGAGCACCTCAGAGGGCATCAATCAGCACACAGCTGGGTCACCACGGGCTGTCGACGTGGCCAGAGGGTGCCAGTGTTTCCATCACTGCTTTGCACGGTGCATTCAGCACCAGCCTCCTGCCTGAACAGCTCCAGCTGAAGCCACGGGAGATCTGGAGAGATGGAGCCTACGAAGAGAATCACCCTCTAATCCTTGTTCCCTATTCAGTGCTTGGATGGAACCACTCTGGGGTCCCTTTGGAGCCAGTGTTGTTGGCTCTGCCCTTTTCTCGGAGAAGGCTCACCCAGCTGCTCCCCTTCCACCGTCCGTGTTCCAGTGTGCTGGCTCTTGAGCTCCTGGAAGAGTTGACCTGTGCAAACCCACCGGGACCCCGCAGCATCTCAGTGTGGCACTGTGTGGTGACTCTGCCCTGCAGCCCTTGGCCTGGCACATGCAGCAGCACCCTGGATGACCCCCAGCAGGACAGAACCCTGGAGACGTGGCTGGAGGGCACCCACCGTGTCGGAGCTGAGCGCCGGCAGCATTCCGGAGCGACTGAGCTGCCACTGTCACACCTGCTCAGAAGATCTGGCCCTGGCTGCAGCAGTGACAGGGACACCAAGGTGGTGGCCGATGGCAGGATGGCTGCACAGCATCACCCTCCAGTGGGAAGAGCGCGCGGAGTCGCGCGGAGAAGACGGAAAGGTTCTTCCCCCTGTTGCCCAAGGCGCGTGGTTGAGGTGCGGGAGTCTCCTACCCTGCTTTCCTCTCTCCCTCTCTCTCAGGGCTTTGCCAGGTACGGTTGAGCGTGAGGAGCGAGCTGGAGGCCGTGCCTCCTCCCGCCATGAGCTGAGGGAGGACCAGAGGAGTAGAGCACGGTCCCTGCCGGTGCGCACGGGAGCCTTCTGGTCTCCCCTGGAAGGGCGTGAGTACCAGCGCTGTTGTTGCCGGGTGCCTCCGTGTCGTGACAGACGCTGCCCACGGGTAAGTGCTCTCTGTCCCGAAGGACGTGGTCGCTGGACAGCCTCGGGTGTTGCACAGAGAGAAGCAGAGGTCGGAAGGGACCTCCGGAGGCCTCTAATCCGGTCTCCTGCTCCAAGCGGGACTGGCATCAGAGATGATAGACCAGGTTGCTCAGGGCTTTGTCCAGTTGAGGATTTGTTCTGCCCCCTCGATGCATTGGTTGATGTTGTGACACCCCTCAGCTTCCAGGACCTTGGGTCCTACAGGCAAACGCGGCCCAAATCTTATCCAAACCACCCGAAACCAGTCACTGCCTGGGCTTGCATGAGCCAGGTGATGGTAGATGCACCTGAGACCGAGGTTCACCCCAAAGCTTGAGCAAGTGTTGACATGAGTTTTCTCAGCTCCTGAGCTCTCAAAAACCTCTGTGCGACGCCAGACCCATCTCAGGGGCTCCTCTCTGCCGATTGTTTCACCACAGGGTTGACATCCATCGGAAGGAGAATGCTGGTGCTGCCGAGAAGCCCATCACCATCCACGCCACGCCAGAGGGGTGCTCGGAAGCGTGCCGCATGATCCTGGATATCATGCAGAAGGAGGCTGATGAAACTAAATCGTGAGTGCTCCTGGCTCAGCCAAAAGTGTGGTGGGAAATGGGGGTGGTGGTCCTTCTCCTTGCCACCACATCCTTAGCACCTGTGGGTGGAAATTTCTATCTTTCCTGACTGGCTGAACCTTTAGTTTTTTTTTTTTTTAAATCCATTTTAGAGCAGAAGAGATTCCGTTGAAAATCCTGGCACACAACAGCCTGGTGGGGAGGTTGATTGGCAAGGAGGGCCGCAACCTCAAGAAGATTGAGCAGGACACGGGCACAAAGATCACCATCTCCCCGTAAGTTCTTGTGACAGGACCAGGGGGAATGGCCTCCCTCTGCCAGAGGGCAGCGTTAGATGGGATATTGGGAAGAAATTCTTCCTTTTGAGGGTGGGGAGGCCCTGGCACGGGGTGCCCAGAGAAGCTGTGGCTGCTCCATTCCTGGAAGTGCCCAAGGCCAGCTTGGATGGGACTTGGAGTGACCTGGTCTAGTGGAAGGTGTCCCTGCCCATGGCAGGGGGTAGGAGCTGGGTGCACTTTCACATCCCTTCCATCCCAGACCATTCCACGATTCCATGATTTAATGATTCAGTGAAGTCCTGGTGAACACCAGGCCACCCCATTCCATCCAACATGGTACAAGCAGTGCTGGAGCCAAAAAACAGAGCAGCTGTGTCCTCCCATGTGCACTCCCCATCCCAGGTGGATGTGCCCCATCCCACACAGATGGTGGTGTTGGGCAGGGAGAGGGCATGTGGCTCTCACACTGTCTCAGGGGGAACCCTCAGCTGTGATTGGAGCTGTCCTGGGGGTTTTTCTCAACTTGGAGAGGGAATGTAACCACGTCTCTGGATTTTCCCGTGGGGCAGTTTGCAGGATTTGACCATCTACAACCCTGAGCGCACCATCATGGTGAAGGGCAGCACGGAGGCCTGCTCCAACGCCCAGGTGGAGATCATGAAGAAGCTGCGCGAGGCCTACGAGAACGACGTGGTGGCCGTCAATGTAAGCTCAGCCCTCCTGCCGGGGCTGCCCCCGCTGCAGGCAGCCAGACCAGGATTCAGAGTGGAGGTCAATGTGTCACAGCGAGGGCTGGGCCTCGCCCATCACACCCACACTGCATTTGGAAGCCCAGGACTCCGCCTTTCACACCTTTCTCCGTCTCTTTCCTTTCCCAGCAACAGGCCAACCTGATCCCAGGACTGAACCTCAATGCTTTGGGCATCTTCTCCACAGGGCTGTCCATGCTCCCATCCGCCCCAGGGGCCCGAGGGGCTGCAGCTGCCACCCCCTACCACCCCTTTGCAGTAAGTGTGAGATGTTTCTGGTGCCTGGAGTGTCCTGCCGGAGCTGTTGGGTTTGGGTGGACACCATAGCTGTAGGAACCATCTCATGGGAAGCTCTAGCTCTTGGCCATTTGGGGAGGATGCTCATCACAGCAGCAACGTGGAGAGGACAGGGAATGGAGGTGGCTTGTCCCTGCTTGGATGCAGCCCCCTGGGAAGATCAGCTGCATCCCTGTATTGTGCTGAGCTGAATTTCACCAGTGTTTAAGGACTGTCTGTGTCCCAAGGGTGCTGCTCTCTGAAGAGAGCATGGAAAACCATGTAGGTGGTCTTCAGTCCTGACCCCAAGCCCACCACTGGGTTGTGATGGTATGGACTGGGTTGTGCCCTTGTGGGTTTAGTCTTGGTGGCCACCAGAGCCCCCTGGTATAGCCCCAGGGTGTGCAGGGGACAAGCAGCCACCCTGTGTGTCCACTGCCATCAGTGGATCCCTGCCCTGGCATCCAGGGGGCTTTGCTTGTGGGGAGCCAACCTCCACCCCACCTCACAGGGGAGGGTTCTCCTTGTTCTTGGGGTGCTGAAACCTGGGCAAGGATGTTCACAACCCGTGAGGTGACAGTGGGCAGGGAGGGTGCCGTGCCAGGAGAACAGCATGGCCAAGGTGCTGATGGAAAAGGTCCATCCCAGGTCATCCAGGCACCGTGGGCTGTCTCTGTTAGTCCCTAAATAATTTATTCTGAGCTGTGGGTTAATTTACCTGTGCTGTTTTCTTTCCCTGGAATGCCAGCAGCAGAGCGGGCGGAGGAGGACGGTGAGTGCCGGGGAGGATGTGTGGGGGGCATGGTGGCTCTGGAGGGCTCCAGGAGGGTTGGTTGGTCACTCTCAGCCTGGGGAGGGGAGGATGCTGTGCCTGTATCCACAGCCTTTGGGAGACAGCTGTAGGAATTATTTATGGGTGTGATGGAGAGGAGCAGGACAGGTCTCCTGAAGGGCCATTTTTGGTGTGGGCTCCTTCACCCCAAAGCTTTGTGTGGCCTTTTTCAAGCTCCTCTGGTGAGGCCAGAAGGAGACCTTTTTTCTGATACAAACAGTAGCAGGACACAGCCAAAAAACCAGCAGTGGGGATGGACTGGGGTTAACTGGGAGTTCCCACCCACATCCCATCCTCATGCTGTGCCGCAGGCTCAGGATCTGGGCTGCAGCTCATCCTTGGATGTGCCTGGACCCTCCTGCAGGGGTTTCAGGGGATGAGGGGTGGTCACCGAGTCCCTCGTGTTGCTCATGGTGGTGACACACTCCTGTGTCGGGGTGGGGGTGGCTGGGAAGGGGCTGGCACCTTGGGAACATCGCTGATGTCACTGCCCCTCATTTTCTCTCCCACCACAGGGCTCCTCAGCCTATCTCTCGGGTCTGTATGGAGCTCCCCCAGCCGGCGCCTTCCCCCATCAGCACCCTGTAAGTTTCCCTTCCCCAAAAGTGCCCTGGCATCTCCTGCCTTGAGGTCTTCCCTTGGGCACCTTGTGGGAGGGCAGGCGAAAAGCAGGGAGTGCATGCCAGGACCACAACCTGGCCCAATTTAACCCAACCAAACCCAACCTAACCCAACCCAACCTAACCCAACCCACCCCAAGCCAACCCAACCCAACTTAACCCACCCCAACCCAACCCAACCCAACCCAACCCAACCCAACCCAACCCAACCCAACCCAACCCAACCCAACCCAACCCAACCCAACCCAACCCAACCCAACCCAACCAAACCCAACCCAAAACAACCCAACCCAACCATACTTAACCCAACCCAACCCAGCTTAACCCAACCCAACCTAACCCAACCCAACTTAACCCAACTCAACCCAATCCAACCAAACCAAACCAAACTTAACCCATCCCAACTTAACCCAACCCAGCTCACCACCTCTTCAAGCCTGGAATGCTGGCAGAGGGAAGTGACCCCCTGATCCAACTGTTCCCCTGACCCTCTGGCTCTTCCGTGCCCTTTCCAGCTGCCAGAGCAGGAGGTCGTGAACTTGTTCATCCCAACACAGGCGGTGGGGGCCATCATCGGGAAGAAGGGGCAGCACATCAAGCAGCTGGCACGGTTTGCTGGTGCCTCCATCAAGGTGAGCAGGACTGCAGGGCTGTGCCAGGGCTTTGTGCCTCAGTTTCCCCTTCCCACTGCTGAGGGCAGAGGAGGGAGCCCTTGGTGAATGGCTTTGCTCCCCAGATTAGTAGAAACTCAATCCTGCAGCATCCTGATTGTCACCACTGCTTGGATAGGGGCGTGTCTCTGCATGGGGGGTGTTCCTGCATGGGGGCGCATCCCACACAGGGGAGGTTTTGCCTGAGGAGGGGTCACACTCACACTCCTTCCTCATCCCTTCGCAGATCGCCCCGGCAGAAGGTCCAGACGCCAGCGAGCGCATGGTGATCATCACGGGGCCACCTGAGGCTCAATTCAAGGTGTGCTGGCCACGAGGTGGGGGCTGGCTTGGGGACATGGGCAGGGGCAAGGTGAGACCGTCTCTTTAGTCCCCACCGTGTCAGGGGGGGCTTCTCAGCTTGGGACCACGGCTTTGGGGCTGCCGGACATTGGCACATCATTGCCTGTGGCAGCGAAGGGCCCAGCAGGCCACCTCCAGGGCGCTGCCTACCACCTTTATGTCCCTTTTGCCCCCTCTCCAGGCCCAGGGGAGAATATTTGGGAAGCTGAAAGAGGAAAACTTCTTTAACCCAAAAGAAGAAGTGAAGCTCGAAGCCCACATCAAGGTGCCTTCCTTCGCTGCCGGCCGCGTCATCGGCAAAGGTGGCAAGACGGTAGGTGGGGGTGTGGGGGCTCCCAGCTGCCCTGGGAGCGCAGAGCTGGACATCCCCTGTCTCCCATCACCTCTGCTCGGGTGCTCTGTGATATCAGTGACGTCTCGGTCCCAGCCCCGTGCCCTGGGGGGTGGCTTTGGGTGGGTGCCATCCCAAGGGGGACAGGGTGTGAGCCTGGTGCCATGTGCTGTCTCAGAGCTGGGCTGGCACCAGCAGCAGAGGATTTGGGCTCTTCAGCAGCAAAGCCTGGGTCTCTGTTGTTTGCTCCAGGTGAACGAACTGCAGAACTTAACCAGTGCAGAAGTCATTGTGCCGCGAGACCAAACCCCAGATGAGAACGAGGAGGTCGTCGTCAAAATCATTGGGCATTTCTTTGCCAGTCAGGTGAGGCTTGGCTGTGGCGCTCCCAACATTCCCAGTTTAAGGAAACCCACCAAGCACGGCGTTCCCCGAGCTGCTCTGAGTGGTTTCTGGGCACCCAGGATGCACTGAAGGGGTTTTTGTCTGCATTCAAATTAAAGATTGGCTCTATTTAGCCAAAATCTGTGCCTTGGACACGGGGTGGGAATTGGCTCCTGCATCCCAGCTGGGTGCACAAGCCAGGCTGGGTTCCTGATTGCAGAGGGGTGGTGACAGCCCAAAATTTAGGCTTATGAGTGATGGAAAAACAAGCCAAGCCTTTGCTTTAGCACATCCTCATTTCTCACAGAATCACTTCTGTGCTTGGCCTGGGGTTAG
The DNA here is from genome assembly GCA_013399225.1 of Rhipidura dahli. Taxonomy (NCBI): domain Eukaryota; kingdom Metazoa; phylum Chordata; class Aves; order Passeriformes; family Rhipiduridae; genus Rhipidura; species Rhipidura dahli. Next base: position 52,767 of record VXAC01008820.1, read on the forward strand.
AAGCTGGAGGGTCGTGATGCCGTGGTGGGGGGCTGACACTGTTTAGGGGGTGGGCTCAGCTCTGCTGTGGCTGTGTGGGGGGAAAGCCCAGCCTCTGGTGGCTCCCCCAACCCCCATTTCTCACTCCCCTCAGACTGCCCAGCGCAAGATCAGGGAAATCGTGCAGCAGGTGAAGCAGCAGGAGCACAAACACGCTCAGGGAGCTGCGGCCTCGCAGCACAGCAAGTGAGGCTCCCGCCAGCACTGCCCGACGAATGTAACCCCCCCCAGCGCCAGCGCCGGAGCCCGGCAGGGCAGGGGGCAAACCAAAGAGCGCCGAGCCCCCCGCAGCCAGGCTGCGCAGCACCGGGGCACGGGGGGCTCGCTCCACCCCGCAGCTTCCGCCTTACTCCGGCATCGCCGCCCCCGCTGCTCCCCGTCAGTCGGACTAACACAGGCAGAGAGAGGTGGTCTTTATTTTGGAATTCTCCCCCAAACCTGCCCACCCCAGCCAGGAGGAGCTCGCCAGGCCTGGGCCGCGGCGCACGGCGCTCGTTAATTTAGAATTAATATATCAGTAACGAAACTAACGCCGATTTTTAAGTTTTGTAAGGTTTTATTTTTTAACTCATCTTTTTTTTTTAAAATTTTTTGGGGGAGGGGGCTGTTTGTTTTTAGCAAAAGCAGGCTTTTCTAGAGGTTGAATGGCAGGAGCTGGTCCATTGGTTCTCTAATGCACCGTAGAGCAGAGCTGTAGGATCGCCAGCAGGGAAAAAAAATACTAAATAACTGTTAAAAAAGCGATTTCTGAAGGGCTTTGAGAAGAGCAGGGCCTGTAGGAGCCAAGAAGATTCCTCTTGTAGGAATTGTTCCTCTCCTTCACACACCCTTTCATGTTTGCTTTGGACTCCAAAAGCAGGGTTTGCATCTGTTCTATCCCCCCTTTCTGTCTTGTCTGTCCCCTCTCCATCACTGCCCAGCACTGGAAAATGATGGGCAGCACCAGCCCTGCCCGCTTTGGGCTGGGATCTTTGGGGAAGGATGCCTGTTGCAGGGAGAGGAGGGGGAAATGGGTGAAAAAAACTGATTTTCAAGAGGTTGTCAGCCCAGGGCTAGAAAACCCAACCAGCAAAATTGGCTTCAAATGAAAAATAACCCAAATAACTCCCCCTGACACACACACACACACACACAGAAACTACCTCAGGTTTTCGTACCTCAGCACCTTGCGCTTGTGTTGCCCTTTTAGAGATTTTTGTATGCCTTGTAAAACTGATAGTTGGAGCATTTTTTTATTTTTGTAATAAAAAAAAAACGAGTTGGAAAAATGATCTCGACCAAGTCAGCTACGAGGTGGAAGAAGGAAACCATCCCCTGTGGCCCAGAGCTCTTCCCCAGCCTCCTGCAAGCCGAGAGCCAGTGGCTGTTCCTTCCGAGAAAGCTTGAGAAACGGTTAAAAAGCAAAAAAA
>VXAC01008820.1:54223-75597 GCA_013399225.1 Rhipidura dahli
AAACGGTAAAAAAAAAAAAAAAAAAAAAAAAAAAAAAGGGAAAAAATAAAAAAAAGCCAAACACACACACACACAAAAAAAAAAGGGTTTAAGCAAATCCAAGTGATGGATGGAAGTGGTGAAAGCTGACAGGCAAGAGCAGGGATGGGAGCTGAGGTGCCGGTGCCAGCGCCGCTCCCGTGGGCTGCGAATCCGTGTTCTCCTCTACTGCAAAGTGTTCTGTGAAAACCAACCCAAGACACTGACAAAAAAGAGAAATATATCCAGCTAACCAGAGCCTGAGCCTGCTCTCCGTTGCTTTCTTTGGGGTCCCCTGCGGTGGCCACGGCTGGGAGCTCCTTCCTGGTGCCCCAGTCCCTGCTGCCAGGGAGGGAAGGGCTGGATGTGGGGGAATTTGGGGCAGGGGAGGGGTGTTGGGAAGGGCTGGATGTGGGAGAATTTGGAGCTGGGGAGGGGTGTAGGGAAGGGCTGGATATGGGGGATTTTGTAGGCATTGCCAGGCACAGCTTTACCCTGGGACCTGGGCAGTGTTGCTGTCGTGGAGCCACCTCTCCCTCCCTGTGCATCCCTGGCAAAACCAAAATGATGGAACATCCAGCGGGGAAAGGCACCAGATGGGGCTGGGATGGCCTTTGGGGGCAGGGTGGGGCTGCCTGGGCCGGGCCTGAGGTGCTGATGGGTGCCACAGTGAGGGACCCCCACTCCAGGAGCCCCAGAAGCGGGCTCTTCCTTCCCTCCAGCACCAGGAATGTTGCCATGGGAGAGTGGCTCTGGTGGCACCTGGGATACTCAAAACTGCAGCCCCAAACAGGGAGAACTGAAGGGAAGGGGAAAGGACACCTAAAACATTCCCAGCTGCTGCATCCTCATGCTTGGGGATCTTTGGCAGCCTCAGGGAAGATTAATTATCCCTGGTTAATTATTTGCAAGGATAAAACACGAGTGGCTTTGGAATTGTTGGTCCTTTGGAGAATCTGCCCCGAGGCTGTGGCAGATTGAACCAAGCACTGAAAGCAGACAGATGAAGCCCCTCTGCAGCTCTGCCAGGATCTTGTGGATCTTTGGGCCAGGAGCAGCTCAGGGATGTCCCCAGAGCCACCCAGAGAGGAGACAACCCCTGTTCTTCTTCAGAGGGGGAGCAAGTTAAAAACCACATGGAGACAGCAGATCGGTTTTCAATTAAAAAATAAATTACTCTATTAACAAGTAACGTTCCCATACAATAAGGCTCTTCCATAAGTTAATATTTATCTTGTCTTACCTAAACAATAAGAAATAAATACTAGTCTTTTACAGAACAGTGTTTTTCTAACAGTGCATGTCTCCCAGCAGCTGCTGATGGATTATTTCCCACACCATCTTCCTGCGGAAATAAGGCATGTGTTCCTGGAAAGAGAAGGGAAAAATCCATCACACACAGGGAGCCAGGGGAGAAAGAGGCAGGAAACCTCCATTAAACACCCAGGGAATTCCTGAAGGGGAAGCTGCTTTTGAGCACCTGCCATTTGAGTACGAGGTGGGTTTCACAGGAGGGTGACCCAGCCACCCAACAAAACCACTTTTCTTTACAGGGATTTTTATTAAAGATCACCACACTGGGAAATAACCAGGGGCTGAATGGTCTGAGCTGGTCCAAGGGGGAAACCTATTTCTCCAAGGGACGCAAAGGTCAGATATCCCAAACCATTGGCTGCAGCATCCACTGGCATTGCAATGAGATGGTCCCAAACCACCCTGGGATTCCATGATTCCACCATCTGGCCCAAGAAGCGGGCAGCAGGCACGAGGAACAAACCCTCAGCCCCTGCCCCAGCTGCTGTGCAGCTTTCCCTGGCTCCTGCAAGCGTGAGGGAAAGGCTGGAGTTGTTTCCACCTCCCCTCACCGGGGTGAAGATGATGGGTTTGTCTCTGGAGATGAAATCGGCAAATTTGCAAACAAAAACTCCACAGTCGCTTCCATTATTTTGTTGAGGGATTTCCTGAGGGACACAAAAAGGATGGAGATTTTTTATCTGTCTCAGAAGAGCAGCAACGTGGCTGTAAGCACACATTACCCACACCTGCTCCTGAAAATCCACCTCCACAATCCATCTACTGCTCCCAAACCCAAGGAACAGCCCCAGTTAACTGCACACCATCTCCTTCCTCTGCTTCCCTGGGAAGTGATGAGGAGTTCCAGCTCCCATCCCAAATCCAGGCATTGCTCCTGTACCTCTGTGCCCATGCTGTGAAGGGTCCACTCTGAAGCAGTCAATTCAATGTTTCTTTTTTCCTTGCTTTCCTCTTCCAGGTATTTTCTGTTGAAAACAACACAAAACCTCTTTTCATCTCCCAGATTTAGGGAAAAAACCAACCAAAAAAAAAAAAAAAAGCTGTTTTGGGGTGACAGAAGATAAATGGCAGTGAAATGTCAGAGGATCCTCACAGAAGTGGATTTAAGGAATGTGGAGGAAAAATCCCAGTCTTAGAGACACAGTGGGAGGCTGTGAGTGGGGGTCCCCAGGGCCCAGCACTGTTTAATATCTTTATCCATGATGAGGATAAAGGGGATGGATGAGGGGATTGGGCACCCTCAGTATGTTCACAGGTGACACTCAGCTGGGTGGGAGTGTGGAGGGCAGGAAGGCTCTGCAGAGGGATCTGCTCAGTGCTCTGGGCTGGTGCCAAGGTGAGGATCAGTCATAGGTTGGACTCAATGACCCTGGAGTACTTTTCCAACCTCAGTGATTCTGGGATTTGTCTCTGTGGGGCTGCTCTCACTCTACAAAGCTGCTGGGTGAAGGGTTTTTACTGATAAAGACAACGTGAGGATGTGAAAACCTGCAACACTCTGGGGGACTGAAAACACTGAGCAGAAGTGGAGAGGTACAAAGTGAGGAGCACCACGTGACAGGGCAGAAACACTGCATGTGGGGAGGGGAAATGGCCTCAAAAACAACCAAAAAGGCCTCAAAAACAACCAGCAAGGATAGAGAAAAGCAGCTACTCACAAAACAGTTTTACAAATGTGGTCTCCTTTCTGTCCCAAGGAGTCAAAGTATTTGATGGTTTTCTCTCGGAGATCTACAACCTGAGGTTAAAAGGTGACTTAGACAAAGCACAGCCCAAGCACTAAAGGACTTTGCTTGCTTTGTTCTCCCCATCCCCTAAATAGAAAGCCAATGTGACTCACCAGCAGTGTCCAGTGAATTCTGAGGTGAATAGGCACCAAGATGACATCGTGCTCAAAGATATCCACACCTTTGGTCCATTTCTTAACTCCCTTGTGGCTTGTAGAGCTCAGCTTGGAATAAAAGAAGGTATTAAAAGCATAGACTGCTGGATATCCTTCTTTCTTGCTTCTTTCCACCAGAAGGCCCATGTAGAAATTCATGATCTGGAGCAGAGAGAGGCAAATGGAGACGTGAAATAAGACACTGAACCAGAAAGACAGCACCATGTCTTTGCTGGCCACCCTGGGGCTGAGAGAACTCCAGCTGGCAGCTTTTGCTCCCAGAATTTCACACTGGGAGCCCTGTGCTGCTGTTTAAAGCCCCCACACCCACTCCAGTAACCCAGACTGACTCCTGGGAGCCGCAGCAGCCAAGTGAAAGCTTCCAGGAACACCAGCCCACACAGCACCCAAAATAAGGAATGCCCAGCTATTTCTGGGCTCTCCAGCAGAGCTCCTGGAAGCCTCCCATGCCCAGGAAGGGGCATTTCCCAGAAGTGCAGGAGCTCCTACCCTGTCATTGAGCCAGCCCAGGGGCTGGAGGGTGCAGATGTCCTCACGGGTGACACTGAGCTTGAAGGCCCTGCTCAGGATGTCCTCGGGCTCGCCGCTGTCAAAGGCGGCGGAGACCTCGCTCTCCATGGCCTGGAACAGAGCATTCCATGGGGAAGGGCTTGTGGAACAGCACATGGAGCACACCAGCCCCTCAGCAGGCCTCCAGGTGCAGCTCCAGTGCCAGAGCAAGGGGCCTTGAGGCCCTTTTGCTGAACCAGCCACAGGTGCTGAGCACAGGTACCTCTGTCAGGGGAGCCAGGTCATCTGCTGGCCTTCCTGGGCATGGCAGAGGCTCACTGTCCACAAAAAACAGGTCTTTGGACAGGACAGGTGTCACATGGAACTGGAATAACTTTCCTTGGGGGACTTCAGCTTCACACTGGCCCTGCCAGGCACAAGGATGGGAAGTCAGAGAAAAGCACGAGGGGTTTGCTGGGGGACAGGGCAGAGAATCCTGCACGGAACTGGGAGGGTTTTGGTACACACACCCCAGCAGCAAACCCCACCATGTCTGACTGGTGACTGCATTCAGCTGTGCCTAGAGAGGCAGGACTTCCCTTGGGCTTGGACTAACATCCAGAACCCAAGCAAAGCCTCCACACGCAGGAGGAGCAAGCTGAGATCAAGAGAAGTATTTCTGATTTCCACACTTGCAGTTTTATTCTGGATCTCAGTCCTGAGCAGAGGTGAGCTCTGTTTTCCTGAATACAAAGTGAACTAAGGGCTAACTCAAGCTCACCCCTGAAGCAGCTCGTTTCTCTCGTCTCCCCTGCCCACGGGAGTCTTCTGGTGGTGTGTAGTAGCTGTCAGGAGAGAAAGAGAGCTGAGCTGGACATCCACACTGTCCCATGAAATTCCCCAAAATTCACCTTCTGCCTAAGGAATGCTTTTCCAAGGTTGATTCTGACACATGACAACAGGTCAGTTTTGTTGCCCATTCCTTTTGTAGCAGCCAAACTGGGATAGATGAAGAGCTGAAAGCTCTGCAAAATTTCTCCCACTGTTGGGTGCCAAACTCCTTTTGTTTCTCAGTTTTAACCTTTAGAAAACAGGGAAGCAACCAGCACTTCCTCTATCAGGTGCTTTGGGATCTACTGGTGACAAATCCCACTCCACCAGTTATTTCCTCTCTTCCCTTGAGCTGAGGGAACAGGGACAACTGAACTCAGGACAAACCCACAGCTCAATACAGTGCTCATGTCTAAGGGGGAAAGAGAACAGGAACAAAACCCCCCAAAACCAGACCTGCCACAGCCAAACCTCTCTCTGCCCCCATGTGCACTCTTTCCTCTCTCATCTCAGGGGAGGAAGAGGAGGGCACCAGACTGCCACACCAAAATCCCTCCCTGAAGCTGCAGCCCAAAGCCCCTTTCCCTGCACAAGGAGCCTCCTGCACTCCCACTGTGCCACCACGGAGCCCAGTGGCCCCTGACGAGGGAGCAGTGCTCCCTTTTTGGTCTCCTATTCCAACCCAAGGCATCCTGCAAGCCTCAAAAACTGCCTCAGTGCCCCCAGGCTTTCCAAGCTCCCTGCTCCTTTTGCTGAGGATCCCCGGGAAGTGCCAAGTCAGCTCATGAGGGGTGTGGCACAAAGACACTCTGGAGATTCTGCAAACCCAAGGACAACTTGGTGTGGCCATCACTGTCACCCCTGCTTCCTTCTCCCAGAAAACACCCAGCACAGGTGCCCAGCTGGGACAGGGGAGCGGGATTTGAGGGACAACAGGATGTGAGTGATTCCTCAAAGCAGCTGCTCCTTTCGCCCAGCACAAAGACACCAAACAGGACAGGGCTTCTGGAGGCTGACAGAGCCAAAAGAAACAAGAGCCACAGCCAAAAGAGACTCTCACCTGATCATGACACCTCTCTGAGGCAGCTGGGGGCTGAAAACATCCCCATGTTTGATACCTGCAGGGAAAAGCAGCACAGTGAGAACAAGGAGGTGACTTCCCATGGCAGCAGCTGCACAGAGTTCTCAGTTTCTGAGTGACATCACTGACATTTCATCAGCATTTTTAACTTAGAAGCTCTAACTCTGGCACCTGCTCAGAAATCATTTCAATCCCCATATGATCATGTCAAAGGCCAAGATATAAAAGAGCCAAGGATGAAAAAGTATTTAAGTAATGGACAAAAAAAAAAACAAACCCTGGGACAATATTAAACATATGTGTAATTAATTTACTTGGTTTGGAAGCTCTGCTGTCATGGAAACAGTCCTGGCTAGTATTAAAAAGGAATTAAAGTGCAGCTCTGAGAGTGCAAAGATCCCCCTCCCTTGGTATGAACAAACCCAGGTAAAACAACCTTCTCCTGTGCAGTGGGGTCACAGCCAGCTACAAACTGCACTGCTGCAGTCCCAGCTGTCAAATCCCATTTTAAACCAACCTTCCCCCTTCAAGAAAACCCTCACAAAGCCAGCTCAGCCAGCAACGAGCTGGAGGAAATGCCCTGTTGGGGCTGGACTTCCACCTACAGAGCAGAGCAGGGGGATACTCACCAGTCCTTTCTGGCACAGCTGGAGAGGCACCGCTGGATTTTTGTCCTTTCAGGGGACTCCCAGTCATCCTTGGCTCCTTGGCTTGGACTCTTTGGTGTAGCAGAAGAAAAGGACAGAGTTTTTACAGGTGATTTGTTACCAGTGCCCATCAATTCACCGCAGAGGATGCGGCTATTTGCACACAACTGGCTAAACAAAAGCAATAGAAATATATAAAGCAAAATTAGGCTGCTTAGTCCTCAAGAGAACCCTGCTGCCACTGCTTCCATGGACAGGTGGAAAAGGGCATTTTGAGGAGTTTACACCCAGAAGTTTGGCCACCTTCAACTCAGGCACAGTGAACATACAAGAGGCAGATTTGCTGTCTCCACTATTCCAAAAGAGACTCAGTCATTGCATCAGACTCTGTCCAGAACCCTGACAGCAGTAAAGATCAATCCTCCTCCCCTTCCACACACAACTAACTCGCCACCAGAAAGTTAAGGGTTATTTTGCTCATAATTACTTGTTGGGTCTTGCAGGCCGTGGAGAAGTAAGTTTTCCAGAGTATTTCTCCTTGAACAGACTCAAGAGCTCTTTGTATTTCTTATTTTCTGCTTGCTGAACATCCTTGCAGAAGGGAAGGAAAAAAAAAAATCTTCAGCAGGCATTCCCAGCCCTTCCTTTGGTCTCAGCCCAACTGTGCAGGAACTCTGGAGCTGTTTCATCCCAGAACAATTCCCTTCTGCCCAGTTTACCTCTTCAGCAGCACACAAGGGCCTCCTGGTGCCACTGACCCTGGGGGAGCTGGGACCTGGCTCCTTAATGGGGGTCCTGGGTGTGACAGGGCTCTCTGGAGTAGCTCGGATGTGGTTGTTCCTGCTCAGGCTGAAAACATCAAAGGCAGAAGAAGAAATGCTATTGAGAGAACATTCAAAGCTCCAGATTTATTAATGAGGTTTGAATTTGCACCTCCTGATTCAGAGAGGCACAGCAGGCTGCCCAGGACCGTGTCCAGAAGGGTTTTCCAACACCTGCATGGACAGACTCCACAACCTCTCTAGGTGACCTGTGGCACCCTCAGAGGGGAAAAAAAGTGTAATCCAATGGAATTCTCTGGGGAAATGGCAAATCTCTGGGGGTTTTGTGGGATTTTTTGTGGTTGTGGGTTTTTCTGGTCTCAGCCTCTTCCCAAGTTCAACACTTCCTCCTACTACAGGAGCTGAGAGTATTGACCTTGCTAATCTTCCTCTGATCTCCCCAGTCTCTCAACTACTTGGATTTAAAGAGGTTTAAAATTAGTTCAAGGCAAGAACACAGCTGCCCCTCACAGCTGGGGAGCTCCCTCAGTAGGGCAGCCTGGAGGAGTCCCAGAACATCCAGGAAAAATGCTGCTCTGTGGACACAAACACAAATGCTGGACAAGGCAGGGAGTTCAAAGATGAAAGGCATGGAGAAGTGAAAGGAAACAGAAGGATTTTTACCTCAGATATGGAACTTTCTTGCAAAAAGAGGATGGTGTTTCCTCAGTCAAGCATGGGGTGGTGTCACAAGGCATTTCATCTAGGGGAGAAGAGCACAAGCCATCAGCAACTGGCCAAGAAAACAGGAATTTTATGAGCCTAAAGAGCTTCACCAAAGATAAATTATTTCCATTTTATCCCTCACGTCCTAATATTATTTGTGTTATGTTGCTTCAGGATAATTTCATATTGGCAACTACAGAATGTTGCCCGCCTGAGCCTGATAAAAAAGGGTTCTGAGGCTCTACTACCTAAAATCAGCATTTGCAACTGTTTTCTTCTGGCAAGCTGGCAGTGGGACACACTAGAACTGCACCCAAGGCAGTTAAAATCTGGGATCCACAATCACATGAGCATCCTGGGATAAATCCCAGGATATGCTGAGTTGGAAGGGACCCACAGGGATCATCCAGTCCAACTCCTGGCCCTGCACAGACACCCCAACAATCCCACCTGTGCATCCCTGAGAGTGTTGTCCAAATGCTCCTGGCTGCTCTGGCAGCCTCGGGGCCATGCCCATTCCCTGGGGAACCTGTTCCTAGCCCTGGCTCCAATGCAGAAGCAATACCAGGATTCAGGGAAGAAACAGAGCTCACCCTCCACTATTCCTGGACGCTACCCAGGTATTTTGCCTCCAGCACCCAGAGCTGCCCAGACACAGAGCAGCAGGAGAAAGGAATGAGTGAGGGATTTGCTGTCAGCCTTACTGGGTTCTGTTGTGTCCTCATCCTCTGCAGATGCTACAAACGAAGAGTCAGAAGAAATGTACACAACCTGAAATAAAAACAAGTACCAGAGTGAGCAGAACCTGAATGTGAACCCAAGCAGACACCTCACCTTCCTGAAAGTCAGTCAGCTCTATCCTGACTCAGAGCCCAAGGTTCTGCTGGGGCTGCAGCAGAAGGCAGGGGCACTGACGGCACCACTTCTGTAATACAGGCCCTCACACATGCAGGGCTCCCCACAGAATCCTTGCTCACCTCATCTTCAGACTCGGAGAAGGAGAAGTCATCGCTCCCTTTCGTCTCCTGGCTTTTCCTCGTTGCCGCAGGCGGCAGCTTGGCAGCCACAGAAAGCTCTTTGGGCTCCTCCTTAGCCCCAGAGACACATTCTGGAAAAACCACACCCCCAGGCCATAAAGAACGGGACTGGAAGCGGGGATTGGGATTTCTGCTTGCACCGAAGCCCAACTCCTGGATCCCATGTGGAGCAGGTAACTTGAGCCAACAACACAGCAGCAGCCCAGCAGCACCCCCCACCCCACCACCGGGGACGTAGTTCCCGAGTAGGGATCAGGAACCTCCACATCCCCCATGGAACAGCAACAGCCATGATTTAAACTGCTCTTTGCGCTGCCCTGCAGGGCTCAGTGCCAGGGGGATCTGGGATATCCCATGCCCTGCCCCAGCCAGGAGTTACCCTTGGTGCAAATACGTGGCCCTGCCAGGATGGGAAGAGGTGTTCCCTGCTTCCCGTCCTCTGACACTTGGTTTTAGAATCACAGAACCATTAAGGCTGGAAAAACCTTATAAGATCATTGAGTCAAACTGTTCCCACAGCACTGCCAAGGCCACCACTGCCCCATGTCCCCAAGTAGCACACACCACCAAGAGGCCCAGGCCCCATGAGACCCCCTCCAGCCACAAGAACAGCTCAGAAATCCTCAGTTTCAGCAGCAATTCTGAAGTACAAAACCCAGGGTTACCCGAGGCACCCCGATCCCAAGGAAAAGCAAGGAGATGAAACCTCTCAGCGAGGGGCAATACCTGTTTTCTGCTTCTTTGCAGGGATCTCAGGATCTCCCACACGTGACAGAATGCTGCAGGAAGAACAGACAGAACAACCGTTTGCAACCACAGTTCAACTCCCAGCAGGCTGACTGCCTTCCACAGAGCCCACACTGCCAAAGGTGCCTTTCCTATTTCTCCAGGACCATCTCCCAGAGAGTTAATCATCCCAATAAAGCAGACCAGGCCTTGTATCCTCCTTCTGTTTAACGCTGCCTCGTGTTCTATGTTTGTTCCTATCACCAAAAAATCCTTTAATATGTAATGCTTTCCTCTTTCCTCCAGGAAAGAAGCAGTCCAGAGGTCACCAAGCCAGCCAGGCTCATGCCACTGCACTGAGCAGCAGAGGAAAGCTGAAGTGAAACAGGAAATGAAAGGTGGGAAAGCCAGTCCTGCTCCCACCCACTCCATAGCTTCCTGCTGAGTCAGCTCTCGGAAACAAATCCTCGAGACAATCACCAGCCTCATCCTTTCTCAGAAGCCTAAACCCAAAGATTTTATCAGCTGGTACCATCGTTAAGTCGGGTTAAAACTTCTCCTTCAGGAACAAAGGACAAAGAATAGTCCTATTCTTTTTTTGGGTTTGTTTATTTTTTTTCCCCAAGAGCTAATTCCTTCTGAGCTGCTCCTCAGTGAAAACTACTCGTGTATCACACGGCTCTTTGCAGAGACTTTCCCTTATCTTCTTCACTCTGGAATGGGACCCTGAGCAAAGCCTCCCGGAGCACGTTTCCCCCGGGGGCAGCGAGCACACTGCCCAGCCCGCAGGATGCAATCCGTACATTCCAAGCAGCAGGCCTGGAGATGGTTCGGCCATCGTCACTGGGGGCAAAGAGGTTCATGCCTAGGAAGGCGTCCTTCTTTTATTCACACCCATATACCACGGCTTCCCTCCACCCAGCACATCCCTGGAGGCGTATATACCCTTCCCTGCTCCTCCAACATATCTGCTCCCAATCTCCACCCCTCTTCTCCTTTCCAAGCCCCCACCACGCAGGTGGGAAGGGAAGGAGGGGATTTATTGGGAACACCTGGGGCACACAACCACCTTACCACCGGGAATTTACCAGGAGTATTTGGGACCCACAACCACCTCCCCATCGGGGATTTAGCAGGAATATCTGGGACCCACAATCACCTCAGCATCGCGGATTTATCAGGAATATCTGGGACCCACAATCACCTCAGCATCGCGGATTTATCAGGAATATCTGGGACCCACAATCACCTCAGCATCGCGGATTTATCAAGAGTATCTGGGACCCGCGATCACCTCTACATCCGCATCTGCGGACAGACTTATGCGGAACGTCTGGGACCCACAACCACGTGAACGCCCGGCGTTCATCAGGAATCTCTGGGAGCCACACGAGGGGGAGCCCCGGGGGCGTGCGGACGCCGGCCGGGCCGAGCGGCGGGGCCGAGCAGGCGGGGCGCAGGCCGGAAACGCGGCGGGGAAGGGCTGACCTGAGGGGCGGCTTCTTGCGGAGAGGCGGCTGCGGGTGCGGGNCGATTGGCCCCGCCCATATCCCACAGGCCCCGCCCCCACAAGGCCCCGCCCCTCCCGCGCCCGGCGGGCTGGAGCGAGGCGCGCGTGCGTTTTGCAACACCCCCGACGCCAAATTTTGGGCTATTTCTGCCCGTTCTGCCCCCTCTCCCGCCCCGTTTCACCCGCACCCCAGCCGGCACTGCGAGCGCTATCACGGCTGGGTGAGGGGCGTTGCTCTCTCCGAGAGTCAGGGGTTTTGTCCCCTTGGAGAGTCAGGAGCTTTCTTTACTCTAAGAGTCAGGGGTTTTGTCCCCTTGGAGAGTCAGGAGCTTTCCCTACTCTGAGAGTGAAGGAGCTTTCCTTACTCCAAGAGTTAGGAGCTTTCTTTACTCCAGGAGTCAGGGGTTTTGTCCCCTTGGAGAGTCAGGAGCTTTCCCAACTCCAAGACTCACTCGCCGGGCTCTTGTGGGTACCTGGCGTGGGGAACTTGCCGGGGATCCCTGCGAGGTGCTGGGACTTGCTGGGCATTCCCCGGGGCTGTGGTGCTTTGCCGGGACTCCCGGGGGCAGAACCCCCCTCATCCCAGGAAAAGCAGGGACCGTCCCCTGTATCTCCCCGGCCTCCCTCTCGCTGCCCTCCCGGTGCGGAATCGCCTCCCTGGCGCTCACCGAGCCACGCTCAGCTCACGTCGGTGCTTTCTGCCTCTTGGCATCACGCTCGCCCGCCGCTGTCGCGGCTGCACCGCGACTGAACCGCGACAGAGCGCGGGGCACGAGCCGGGGCTTCCATCGCGAGGGGCGGGCGGTGCCGCGGGGCTCGGCCGCTGCTCGCTCCCGGAGCCCCGGGAGTGCCCGCGCTCCCCATTCCGCGCTCCCCGTTAGGCTCTGCCCGGGGCTCACCCGCTCCCCGGAGCCCCGGGAGTGCCCGCGCTGCCCGCTCCAGCCCCGCTGGTAAATGTGCTGCGCATCCCTCAGAAGTCACGGAGAAAGAATTTTTGGGTGCGTGGGAAAACTTCAAGGAAACCGAGCCAATTCAGAGGCCCTTTTTGCCGCCTAAAGTAACAAAGTGCCCAGGAACATGTAACTCTTTCCTGATAAATTGTATCTTCTGGCTAATAAATATGTAGCAACTTGGACCAGGAGTACACCTAAAGGCGGAGTTACCCCTCGAGCACCCAGCGCTGGAATACAGTAATTACTTATTATTAAGCCTGCTCCTTAATGCTTCATTGGTGTTCAGGAGCTTTATTGCCGAATTTCGGTGACAAAAGGGGTTTTTGACTCTTTCCCTGTTGTTTTCCAGCTGCTGGGTCCAGCATTTTCCACAGGAGAGAATGGGAATTTTAAAGGGAGGAAAGGAGGAAAGCAGGGAGGAAAATGGGCAGATTAAAGCTCTCTGGGGCAGCTTTCCCAGCAGGAGGTCCCGCAGGGAATCGAAGGGGTGGTGGGGTTAGGGTTAATTAAAACGACCTTCCTGTGTATTTTGGGAGTTTAATTCCCAGGCTTCAGGCCTCAAGGAAGGAGTCTGAGCGTGGATGCAGAGCCCAGCAGAGGGCACGGCAGCCCCACGCAGGACCTGCAGAGCCTCCTGTCAGTCCTTCCCTCATCCTCCCAGGACAGGGGAAGGAGGATTTTAGGGCTGTTAAATGATTTGTAATGCCCGTGATTGGGTTTTGGTGAGCTGGGGACGTGTCTGACTGTGTCTGTGGGGCGGGGGTGATCACTGCACATCCAAATCCCTGTGACCTGTGCAGCTGGAAGGGTTTATCCCAAACACAGGGTAACTAGCATGGAATTACACGAGCTCCTTCTGCTTTCCGTGGTGTTGAGCCACAGACTAACACGGTCTCTGATGCAGCAATAACCAAATACACGAATAAATTACAATTTAATTTTTAAAATGCCACCAGACTGAGCAAACTTTCTTCTTGTATTGCTTTCCACGCAGCAGAAGTTTCCCTTTTTCCCCCGGAAAGCACAACCACGAGTGTCTGTGTGTTGTAACTCCTGCCATGTCTTCCCAGGGCAGTTTGACGTCGGCTGCGTTTCCCAATCCCTGGATTTCTGCAGCTGCTGGTTCCCTCCGTGACTTCACCCTTCCCCTGACTCTGAGCATCTTGCTCAGAGCACTGACGTGCTGTGACTCAAAGTGAGATGATATTTGATGCATGCAAACCAAAACCCAGCTCCTGGCTGGTCCTGGCTAAATGGACCTGGATCACATCTGTGCCATCTCCGACCCCAGAGGGAGAAGGTCCATAAATAATTATTAATTATGGCTCATTATTTGTGCATTGCTCATGTGACAGCAGTGGGGTTCCAGTACCCGGTGTTTCAAATTATTGGGATAACGAGGTAATTCAAGTGAGGTGTTAATTTGGGAAATGATGGGTGGTTTTAGGCACATGGGTGATTTTAGTGATACAAAGCCAAATAGATTAATCTATCATTTAAATGCCTTTATTTTACCTGAGTGCAGGGTGCCAGGTGGAAGAGCTGTGCCTGCAGGGCAGGTGGTTCACCTGGATGGAGGGATGGGATGCGAAGGTGAGGAAAAGAAGGGAAGGGGATGAAAAGCGAAGGAAGGGATGGGAATGCATGGGATGGGAAGGTAAAGGAAAAGAAGAGGAGGAAAAGGAAGTGATGGGAAGGCAAAGCAAGGGATGGGAAGCAAAGGCATGGAAAGGGAAAACAAGGGGAGGGGAGGGATGGGAAGGCATGGCAAGGGAAGGGAATGGAAAACAAGGGAAAGAAGGGCAGGGGGTGGGGAGGAATGGGAAGGCAAAATAAAGGAAGGCAAGGCAGGACAGAGGGCACCTGAAGCAGCCAGGGCAGCTCTCCCAACCCCATTCTGAGGACAGGGTGGGAAGTTCCACCTGCCCTAATACTTCCCCATCTCCTGCTCCCAGGCCCTCCTAGCCAGGAGATGAGCCCGTGGTGGGCAGAAGATGCCCAGGACAAGCAGCCTGATGCCAGAGGTCTCCGGAAGAGCCTGAAGGCATCTCCACTCTGAACTGGGGAGCCTTGGGAATTCTGCTGGTGTGAAGACAGAGGTGTCCAGCCTGCTGGGTGACAGCGAAGGCCCTCCTGATATCAGGTCTCCTGAACCCCCTGCTCCAGGGGTTTATCCCTGACCCTCTCCAGTGTGAGCAAGGGATTATCCTTGACCACTTCCTTCCAGACCCGCCACCCCTTATGCTCTTTCACCAGCAGCTGCTGGATCCCTGGGCCCTTGTGTCCCTGGGCGGTGTGTGGTGATCATCTCCCTTGGGATGTCTTCTCCAGTGACTTCAGATGGGAGTTGCCAAGCCAGAAGCCTCAGAGCACTTGGAAAAGCCCTGGAAAGGGAAGGTGCTGGCTTCTGGGAAAGGGCTGCACACTCAAACAGCCCCGGCAGTGCTCAGAGAATGCTGAAGCCATCCACATTAAAGCCAATGTTCACTGGGACTAAACCAGCTCCTGAAGGCTGCATCCATGTCCCAGCCATGAGCTGGCTGCTGGGAGGTCCTGGACTGCTGCTGCACTGCCTGGTGATGAGTAGGGGAAAGAGAGGAGGAGCACAGGGATCTGCTTGCAGGAATGATACGATGCACTGAGATGCAAACCCTTAATCACACAAGCCATGATCCCGCATCTGTATCCCATGGAGCATCCCACAGCCCTGAGGAGCTCTGGGAAAGCTGGGGCTGCAGGAGGGGAGCTGGGGTGAGATTTTGGGGCAGGCAGCTCCACTCATGCCTGAGCATGGGCTGCACTTTGGGATAAGGATGGGCTGCCCCATCCCTGGAAGTGTCCAAGGCCAGGTTGGGCACTGGGCTAGTGGAAGGTGTCCCTGCCCATGACAGGGGGTGGGAGTGGATGAGCTTTAAGATCCCTTCCCACCCAAACCATTCCATGATTCTGTGATCTCAAACACAGGCTTCCCTTTAACTCTCACTTTCACCAGATGATTCATTTCCTTATCTGTCCCTCCAGTGCTCTTCCAGAAACCCTCCATGAGTGCAAGCCAGAGCATCCTGCTGGGATGAGCCACTGGGGGCTGGATTTGGAGCAGAAGTGGACAAACCACATGTAACAGGTGAGGTGCAGTTCCTCTTTCTGTGGTGTGGTTTGAAGAAAGATGAGACAGGAGCCTCTCCTCAGCCCCCAGCCCTTCCAGAGGGAGGTTATTTCCAGCTCACAGCAATCTCTGAGCCCTCTCATTTCTCACCCTGCACAGACAGGACACCATCCCCCAAAAGAGGCTGCTCAGAGCCGCATCCAGCCTGGCCTTGGACAATTCCAGGGATAGCTCTTTCCTCCTGCCTTTCTCATGGCCCCTGCAAAATCCGTGAACCAAAATGTCGCTGTCTGACAGCAAAACTGGGGCTTCTTCTGGGCTGGGACGTGGGACTGGCGAGGATGGGAGTGTTCCTGCTCCCTCAGGGCAGGATGGGAGCTAACAGGCACCGACACAGCGCGGTGAGCACCGCTCTGAGCCCGGGGCTCTCGGGGCTGGGGCTCTCTCTGCTCCCATGGGCTCGGATCCAGCACTCCGTGGATCCAGAGCGCCCCTGCCTGACTCACCCAGGAGCGAGGCTGAGTCTTTCCAAAGGAAAACTCGCGCTAAACTCTGCCACAAGGCTCTGGCAACCGTATGGAGCTGGGAGAGGGGTGGGGGCCAGCCCTGACCTTTATTGTGGGGAGGGCAGCGCCGCTGACCCTCTCCCTGCCCCCCGGGGTGGCTGTTCCCAGGCCGCTCAGGTTGTTCCACAGGGCTCTCTGCTAAGTAAGACAATTAAATCCTTGAGCCCAGGTTTTAGTGTTTCCATGTGCAGCCAAGTATCTTAATCTGGGCTGTTTGGGGAATTTTTATCCCGTGGATCCCTTGGTATGCCTGGAATGTTTGCTTTTCCTACTGTGTGCGTGTGTTTGAGGCACTCCTGTAAAAACAAGAGCTTCCTGCCTGCCTTGTAAATCTTTCCTTGATTGGCAGAATGGCCTTTGGTGATTAATCAAGGGGCACGACGGAGCTGACACCCTTCAGGATCTCGCTGCTCGCAAATCCCCGGCACGGCAGTGGGAGACCTGGGAGGGGACCCCGGGGGCTGGCCGCTCTCCAGAGCCGCGTGGTGACATCGGTTTTCGGTAAGAGCCTGGAAGAGGAAGGACTGAGCGGAAATTCCAGAGACCTAAGGAAATGCTCCAGAGGGCCGGGACTTCGGAGGCATTTTCTATTGTATCATCGGGCTGAAACACGCGGCTCTGCTGGAGGGATCTGCTCCGCGGCCAACCCAACCTTCCCACCTCGGCTGGGTCCAGAAGGAGGAGATTTGTCCCAAGCAAAGCTTCCCACCTTGCCTGGGCTGGGAAGGAGGAGATTTGTCCCAATCACACTTTCCCACCTTGGCTGGGTTGGGAAGGGGGAGGTTCACCCCATGCGTGGATAAAGGTTTCTCCAGGAGATGGACACAGGATAGGGGAGACTGCTGAGAAGAACCACCTTATTGGTGTTCCTGGGTTTCTCACGCTGCCGTTGGAGGCTTGCAAGGGTCACAGGCTCTCTGGATGTGGCACAGGGGTTCCAAGTTTGCTCTCACCTCCAGAACAGCAAAACCAGCTCCAGCATCTTGGTCAAAGGGCTCTGATTTGTCCCAACTAACACAGCCACTGCTGTTCCCACCCTGACCTTGTCTGGAGCTGGCTGTGGGATCCTGAGCTGGTGCTGGGTTGTGCAGGGCACACATGTACACCTGTCCCCATGATCCCAGAAGGGTCACAGCTTGGGGAAAAATCTGGCAGAGCTGCAGGCTGCCAGCCCCACGCTCATTGCTGTAAGTAAGGACACCTTCAGTGTGGGAGCCTGGTGGAAACTTGCCATGGGAGAGTTCAGTACTTGGCATTTTAGAGGAAAATGTGAGATTTAGCAGGAACTTTTTTACAATGAAGGTGTTAAAACACTGGCACAGAGGGTGCCCAGAGAAGCTGTGGCTGCCCCTGGATTCCTGGAAGTGTCCCAGGCCAGGCTGGACAGGGCTTGGAGTAACCTGGGATAGTGGGAGGCATCCCTGCCCATGGTAGAGAATTGGACTGGGTGACCTTTAGAGGTCCCTTCCAACCCAAACCACTCTGTGATTTTCAAGTTCTGCTCTTCCCACTTTTTCCCTTGGCTTTTCCCACTGCTGGAGGCAGGGCCAGGGCCAGGGCCAGGATGAGGAGCTCCAGGAACAGAGCACTGTGAGCAGGCAGCCAAGGAGGGTCTGTATGTCCATCCCAGAGCTGAGCTGTGGGCGGATGGACAGGCAGGAAGGAGCAGAGGAGCACTCAGGACACAGGAGAGCACTCAGGACACACGGAGCACTTAGGACACACAGAACACTCAGGACACACATGCTGCTTCTCCCTGGACCATAAAAAGATAATTTTTAAGGTCCCTTCCAACCCATCCTGGGATTCTCTGAAAGAGCATTTCAGCCACGCACAGCGGTGACAGTGAGGGCAGAGCCCTGCAGCCTCTCCCTGCTCTTGGACAAACTTCTCCCAAGGCCCTGCCCGATTATCCCGCTGGATATCAGAGGTGCTGATGATGGGCTCCCCCTGGAGCCTGTCTCTCCATACCTGTAGGTTCATCCCTGCTCCATCTGTCCCAGGCAGTGTTGGGTGTGGAGGTGCTGCTTCACCCCCATCCTGCTGCAGGATGCTCTTTGCTGTCCCCTCTCCACACCTGTCCCGAGGCCACTCCAGCCTCTCTCCCAACCATCATCAACAGCAGAAGCTCAGAAACTCATGGCAAGAGGGTCAGTGGGCGTTCTCCAGGCATTTTGTTTCCCCAAGCAGTGAGCCCTGTGGCCACCCAGCCCTGCTAGCCGTGACCATGCCGGTGACACCCTCACTGCCCCGGTGCCAGGGGGTGCTCAGTGCCATCACCGTCACCTCCCCGTCTGGCCCGCTGTTCCCTCGTGTTCTTCCCAACACAGATACCAGCATGGATCTGGTGTTTGGATGCAGCTGGCAGTGATCCCAGAGGTGACACAGGGCTGCCCTGTCCCACTCTGTGTGGCCTCCTGGTCACCTCTAATCCATCACCACAGAGGGGCTGCGAGTCCCCGGTGCTAGTACAAGCCCAAGTGAGCAGGTAGCAGGCAGGTGAAGCAGCAGGACAGTGACAATTCCTGCTGTCTTTGGGATCCTGTGATGAAGAACAGCCCCTGCCCAATGCTGTCCTTCCCCTTTGTTATTTCACTCAGCCCATCCCTGCACCGGGGACAACCAAGTGTCGTCACTGGGCACTGGAGTGAACAGCCTTTTTCTCTCTCCTCAACCTCTCCTGCTCTTCCAGTTCACTTATTCTGTGCTTGGGAACACGAGGCTGAGCTGATTCTGCCCTGGCTGCACCCCTGACAGGTTTTCCTCGTGGCCAGGAAGATGTGAAATTCCTTAGGCATCCAGAGGTGTGTGTTTATTTTCATCCCCACAGAGCAACGGGTACCAGGGCATCCAGCGTCCCCCTGTCCCTCTGGGGTCTGCCCCCTCCTTCTGCAAGTGGTGGCTCCAAACTGGGGTGCAGTTCCCCCACCTGGGCCTGGGGAGGGGGCACGGACCCATCCATCCACCTGGGTGTGCTCTAGAGTCAAGTGGGCAAACGTGGCCAGCGAGGAGGTGCTGCTGGTGGCCACCTGCCTGTGACACTTGCCCGGTGTCTCTGTGTCACCCCACACTCCCACCGAGCTCTGGGACTCTGGGGGATGCGGCCTCCCCTCTCCCAGAGCCGTGGGGGGTTCCCTGCCAGGTGGGCAGGAAATCACACCCAGCCCTTTGAATTTCTCAGGAAAAAGAGAAAATTCCTCAAAGGTGGCAAAACAACAGAGAGGGGCTTTGCTATGGAAATGCATAGCCGTGTCCCCTGGGGCTGGTGGCTCCTGGGATCTCACTGGGCTCCACCTTTGTCCCTGCTGGCAGGTCAGGAACAAGCCCCTTGCAGGAAACAGGGAAATAAAGGAAAGCAGAAAAGAACAATTTAACATCCAGGAATGGAAATGACTCAGGGGGATTAAAATGCAGGGAAAATGAGAAAGAGGAGGGTCCTAGCCCTGTTTTCAGCCACATTTTTCACCTCCCAAAATTCCTGAGAAGGGGCTTTGTGAAGGTGCCTGTGGCATCGCCTCCCTGGGTGTTTGATCCATGAAGAACTGTGGCAGGAGTTCCTGGGAGCATCACCAGGAGCATCCCAATCCCACCCATGCCCTCCCCAGTCACACTGAGGAGTGTTCCCTGTTGGAATTTCGGGACTGGAATTCACCCCGTTGCGCAGCAGCACCCCAGGCTCTGTGGCAACCCATTCCCAGCACGGGATCAGACCTGGGACACCCCAAAATGATGCAGATTTCAGAGAGAGGACAAGGAAGATGAGCTGGCCTCAGGCCTGGCAGCTCGTGGGGGTGTCTCCAGGAGGATGGGATCCCTCTGGCTGGGGTGCTGAGAGCAGGGGAAGGGCTGGGGGGCTGCTTTGGTTCCCTGCCCATGGGGATGCAGTTCCCTTTGGGGGCACTGGGAAACAGCACTTTTGTGTTTCCTTGCACTCCAACACTCCCTCCCACCTGGCTGCACTTTGAATCCAGAGTCTGGGACAGAAGCTGGTACCTGGAGGGAGCTTTAACAGGAAGATTGGCATGGAGAGGATTGAGGGGTTCAGCATGGTCACAGGATACTGTCACCACTGTCACCATCACGCTGGGAGATGTGCTGAGGCTGCAAACCTCCTCTCCATCCCAAGCACCTTCCTCTGCCCACAATGCCCCAGTTTTCCAGGCTCAGCATGGCTGAGGGCTGAGGCGTTTTGGGAGCCTGAAGACAGCCGAGGTGATCTCATCCCACGAGCATTTTCTTGGCTCACTCTCCTCGCTCCAACGCCTCGGCGATAAGGCTGGGCTGAGGTCAGTGGGAGGGTTTGGCATTGTGGAGCCGTGTGTCACCCCACGGAGCCTGGGACACGGCACCTGCACTTCCCTGGCTCCAGCCACATCCCCAACTCCCTGCCCCATCCTCCAGGATGCTCCACCTGGGCAGAGGGTCCGTGCAGGCAGCCAAAGGTGCCCCTGCCCACAGGTCCAGCTGCTATTTCACCTTCTCCTGGGGAAAACAAAAAGGTTGAGGCTTTTCTTACCTCCAGCATGAGAAAGGAGAGGGAACTCTTCAGATCACTTTCCAAAGGGGTGTTATCAGCCCAGGAGGGGTTTCCTGCTGCCAGACATAGAGCAGTGTTAAGATAGGAAGGGAAGCAGGATGACACAGGCATAGATAAGGCCAGAGGGACGAGCCAGGAGAGGAACGAACCCTCGTTGCTGGGGGAGCTGGGCTGGCTCCCCTGGAGCTCAGCTGGGAGCCCAATCCACCTGGGAAAGAGCAGGGCAGAGCCACGGCTGGCTCCTTTCAGAGGTGCTGATGCTGGGCTTGGTACGTTGGAGAGGCGCATCATCCATCCATCCATCCATCCATCCATCCCCGTGGTACTGGGCCTGGGCCAGTGTTTCCAGACTCTGCAAGTGCCTGGGGACACAGGGACCAGTGCTATGCTCTCAGCTCCTCCCCACACAAAACTAGACCCTCACTGGGGTTTCAGAACCGGTGCCAATTCCCACATTTCAACCTCCATCCAGGAGGATTTGACTTGTCACTGGGAAAACTGGGCTGGAAAAGCTGTTTCTTGAGCTTCCAGGTGTTCCTCTTCCTCCAAGCACTGACTCCATCTCTGCATTTTCTTTTCATGCTTCCCTGTCCTTGAGTCTGGTACCTGCAACATGTTGGAGGTTTATTTTTCCCCATTTTTGGGGAGATAACGCAGAGGGAGCGAGCTGTGCCTGCAGCCCTGTGCCTGCTATTGCACCCCAGGTGCCCCAGGGCTGATACCAGAGCGTGATGGAGCAGCAAAACAAGGAGACGAGGCTGGATCCCCCCATGTCCCCCTCCCCAGATCAGCCTCCCGGCTCTGTGCCAGTCAGAAGATGCCGAGTTCCCTCAAAAGAATGGGAGCCTAATGTCCCGGAGCTAATAAGCAATTTTCCCCTGCACCTGCCTCTCCCCACCGCCTCCCCTCTGGCCATCTGCTGTCTCAGGGCCTCTGGACTCTGCACCGACAGCCTGGGGCACCCGGGGCCGAGACGGGGCTGGTGTTTCACTGCTTTGGGGCTGGGGGTGCTCAGTGTCCCACCAGAGATGAGCCAGGGTGCTTTGAGGGGGGAGTTTGGTCCCTGATGGCTCCCTCCATCCCCATCGCCCCCCCAGGGAGGTGGGTGGCAGAGCCCAGAAGGGGAAACTGAGGCTGGGAGAGCAGCAGGGAACACCCAAAGTGCCAAG
>VXAC01008820.1:76399-88464 GCA_013399225.1 Rhipidura dahli
ACCCCCCCCCCGGCTCAGGGAAGCCCCCAGCCAGGACTGGGATCCCTCCACGGGAAAAGGACGCCCTCCGGAACCGGGATCCTTCCCCTGGGACCGGGACGCGCCCCCACCTCCGGCACCTGGACCCTCCCGGGGGAAAGACCCTCTCCTATGCCGGATCCACCCCCAGGGACTGGGAACCCTCCCGGCACCCTCCCAACCGGGGTCGGAACATCCTCACAGCACTTAGAACTTCCCCGGAAAAATCCCAGGACCCTCCCCATGATCCAGGAGGGTCCAGGACCTCCATGTCCGTGTCCGGGGATGCGGAGTTCTCACCATCTCCCGGTGGCTCTGTGCCCTGTCCTTCGGGGCCGCTTCATCCCCCATTCCCGGGCCAGTGCCAGTCCCGGATCCACGGGGCGCCAGCTCCGGAGCCAGCCCCAGGTGCCAGCCCCGGGTGCACCGCGAGTGCCGGTGCTCGGTCACCCCACTGCGGCGGCTGCTCCGCTCTCCCGCTGCCGCCACGGGCTCCCACCCCTCCGGCACGTCCCGGCCGGATTCCTGGCAAACAACCCCGCGTCCATCACGATCCGCGCCGTGTCCTGCCCCGACTGCTTCCCGACAACCCCGTTTTTCCCTCTTGCAGGTGTCTCGGCGTGGCCAGTTGCTATTGAGGTCCCCCGGGACGCCCTTCTCGGGTGGAAACGTGGCTCTGCCGCCGGCACGGACGGACATGAGGACGGCGGAGGACTCGAACGGGACGGTCCTGCACCGCCTGATCCAAGAGCAGCTGCGCTATGGGAATCTCACGGAGAACCGCACTCTGCTGGCCATCCAGCAGCAGGCCCTGCGCGGCGGCGGGGCCGGCGGGGCCGGGAGCCCCCGCTCCTCCCTGGAGAGCCTCAGCCCAGAGGAGAGCCAGATGGTGCAGCAATCCACGCGGCAGGAGCCGCAGGGCCAGGAGCATCACTCCGACCACGTCTACTTGGAGAACAGCGTCTATCGGCTCTGCCCGCCCAAGGGCGAGGAGCTGCCCACCTACGAGGAGGCCAAGGCGCATTCCCAGTTCTTCGCCTCGCAGCGGGGAGCGGCCGGCGCGGGGATCCGGGCTGAGAACGCCCCGCGCGGGGCCGACAGCGGGGCCCGGCGCCCCGATGAGGGGCTGAAGGACCTGAAGCACGGCCACGTGCGGTCGCTGAGCGAGCGGCTCATGCGGATGTCGCTGGAGCGGAACGGGGCCAAGGCGCAGAGCCCCATCAGCGCTTCCCACAGCTTCCCGCAGCTCTCCCGCCAGCTCGTCCCCCTGCGCGGGCAGCATCCCGAGGGCACGGAGCCGCGGGGACCGCCCCCGGAGTATCCCTACGTCATCCCTTCCCAGGACGCTTACCTGGCTGAGCCCCGACCCTGCTCCCGGGAAGGGCCTGGATTTCAGCATCCCGAAATCAGGTAAACTGTGGCCCCTGGGCTCTGCTTTTGGGAGCCTCCCAGGAGTGTGCGGGATGGATGCTTGGAACTCGCAGGATATGAAGGGCAGTGGGGGCCCAAAGCAGCTGCTCTCACTGGCTCAGGCCATGGGAGTCTGCTGGGAGCCCCCCACTCTGCTCCTGTCCCCAGTTCCCCCAGCATGGCTGGGCTTTTCCAACCAGTGATGAAAATCCCATTCCCTCAGCAGACCCTGCCCCCTCCCCATGCACTGAGAGGAATCTGGGGGTAACTTAGGGGTTAATCTAGGAGCTGGAAGCAGCCCAGGAAACAACTAAATGTGGAATAGGTATGGGGCAGGGCGGAAGACAAATATGCTCCCTGCTCCATGGAAACACATCCCATGGTCCTGAGCTGGGAATGTCCATGGAACTGGGAATTGCTGCCGAGCAGAGCCTGGGCCGTTGCCAGCTGGTCTGTGGTCCCTTTGGCAGCTCAATGCCTCTGGCAAAGCCCCAGGCTGACTGTGAGATGGACATCTGGGGGTCCAGGTTTTGCCTGGAACTTGAGGCAGACTGGAAACCACTTCTTCCAGTGTGGAAAATGATGGGAAGAAGGGAATTGGTGGCTTGATGGGAGGACATGCTGCTCCAGCCCTGCTGATGTATCCAGGCAGAGAGCGATAGCATCTCCAGCAGGAAAACCTTCTCCTTCCAGGGAACAAAGAGGGGAAGGGGAGCTGCGAGGAAGATGTATTTATTCTTCCTTGCTCCGATATCATCCCACAGGAATGCAGGCCCTTGGCGGGCAGCCCGCGGGGGAGCGCAGCGGGGCTGGGCCGTGCGCAGCCACCCTGCTCAGGGTATTCCAGGCGGGATGTTGAGGTGGGATGCTGGAGCAGTGGCACAAGAGGCAGCCAGGCTGGTCTGGCCCCTCCAAATACAGAAAGGACATATCCTTAGCTGGGCAGTGAGGGCCTATGGCAGGAGCCCTCGCTTTGCCTGGAAAATAAGGAAAATGGGGAGCACTGCTGGCTTCCAAGGTGCATCCTATGGCAGGCTGCCTGCAGCATTCCCAGGAAGAGAGGAGCCTGGGGAGTTGAGAACCCATCCAGACCCACTGGCCAGGTCCTGGAGGGGTCAGGTCAAGGCATCCCCGCAAGATGGGATTTGTGGTTACAGAGCAAGCACTTCCCAGCTCTCAAAAGCAGGACAGGCACTTCCCAGAGCCTCCCTCCTCCTTTGAGGCGACTTGGAGGCACCAGCACGTGCTCAGTGGGATGCTGGAGTTGCGGCCAGCTCTCCCACCCTGCCAAACCTTGACACCCTCTCCTCCCCCGCTGCAGGGTGCTGCCCACCCCGGTCCCGGCCGCGTTCCTGCCGCTGTGTCCGGGCACGCTGGGTCCGGCTGGTGTGGAGGCCCTGGTCAGTGCCCAGGCCGTGTCGGCCGGCAGCCGCCTGGCCCGGGCAGACGCCGTCCTGCGGGAGAATGAGAGGCTCCAGCGGGAGAGCGAGAAGCTGCGGCGGGAGCTGGAGAGCTGTGCCGAGAAGGCGAGCCGCATCCAGAAGGTGAGGGAACGGTTGCAGCCCCTGCCCCGGGGGGATGCTCGACCAGCTGCTGTAAAAATTCAGCCCCTTTAGTGATTTAATCCCTTCTTCTGCTCCCTCTGGCAGCTTGCTCCCCTCGGAGCAGCTGCAGTGCGACAGCCGGGATTGGGGAGAAGGAGCCCATTCTCCAGTGACCCTCTCCCTCCGCCTGTCCCCCCGTCCCAGCCGCCACAGAAAGCCCTTTGTGCGGCGGTGTACAAGGGGTGGCTGTTCCCCATGGCCAGGCTATGGCAGAGCCAAAATCTGTGGAGAGATACTACCGTAAGAAAAAAGACAGGAAAAATCAGTTTCCCCCCCAAAACATGTGCTGGGGGTCAATTTGGGGTGCACTGAGCTCCTCTGGCACCACCCTGGCTGAGCTTTGGCCAGCATTTCCCTTTCCTTTTCTCATTCCACGAATATCTAACCCTGGCCTGTCCCTTCCTCCACCCCAGCTGGAGAGCGAGATCCAGCGCATCTCAGAGGATTACGAAAACCTTGTCAAGGCGTCTTCCAAGCGGGAAGCCTTGGAAAAAGCCATGAGGAACAAGAGAGATTGTGAGATGCGACGCCTCCAGGACTTTAACCGGGACCTGAAAGGTGAGGGACCCTCTGTGTCCCCATTGCTGTGGGTGCTCCATGTCCCCCTGCTGTTTTCATGGGAAACCAGGCTTTTCCCACTTCCTCCAGCCAAAATCTTGCATTTAAATCTTAACTGGGTTTGGTTGTTTTGGACCAGAGCGGTTGGAATCGGCGAACAAGCAGCTGGCCAGCAAGACCCAGGAAAGCCAGGAGAGCAACCAGGGCAGCGTGGCCAAACTGCTGGCACAGAGTAAGTCCCGGGGGACACCCATCCCTGCTCGGCTCCCCGTGGCATCTGCGAGCGGGGCTCAGCTGGAGGAGGAGGCGGGTGTCGGGCGGCAGCTCTCGCCCTTCCCCAGGGAGGATGGAGCAGCTCTTGGCGCTGGACTCGAGCCATTAATCCCGGCGGCCGGCCGGCGGCGTGACCCGCATTCCCCACATTCCTGCCGCAGCGCCGGCTCTTCCAGCACCGAGCCCGCACTCCCGCCCCACGCCAGCCCAGCCGTTCTCTGCCTCCTCCCTCCTGCACTTCGAAGCCGTGCCAGCCTGGGCTTTTTGGAGGGAAAATGTACCTAAATTTTAGCAGAGAGATGTGGTGTTGGTGTTAGCAGGAGGAGTTGCATCTCCTTCCCTAAGGTAGCTGGATTCATACCAAGCAGGTTTCACCTTTCCCGAGCTAAAATTTAGGCTGGAATGTGGCACACGGAGGTTTTTGGCCATCTGCCCAAGAGGCTGGAATGCCCCTGACCCCCATTTGATAGAAGATCTGGAGGAATGGGTAGCGTGGCCAGATGTCAGGGAACAATGGACCCCCGCTGGACTTCATGGACCAGCCTTAGGGAAGCCAAACGTCTGAGATTTGTGGGGTTCCCTTGCAGGCTACGAGCACCAGCAGGAGAAGGAGAAGCTGGAGCGGGAGGTGTCCCTGCTGCGCAGCGCCAACGAGGACCAGCGGCGGCGGGCAGAGCTGCTGGAGCAGGCGCTGGGCAGCGCCCAGGCGCGGGCGGCCAAGGCAGAGGCCGAGCTCCGGAAGAAACGAGCCTACGTGGAGAAGGTGGAGCGGCTGCAGGCAGCCCTGGGGCAGCTCCAGGCCGCCTGTGAGAAGCGGGAGCAGCTGGAGCTGCGGCTCCGCACCCGCCTGGAGCAGGAGCTGAAGATGCTGCGGGCTCAGCAGGTGGGTGCTGGCGAGCCGCGGTGGGTCCAGCGAGGCACGGCAGGTGCTGTGTCCTCCCGGCACCTCCTCATCCTCACCGGGGCTTTGTTTTGGCTGCTGCAGAGGCAGGCGGGCACCGCGGGCGGGGGGACGCCAGAGCTGAGTGCCCACACGCTGTCGGAGCAGCTGAGGGAGAAGGAGGAGAAGATCCTGGCGCTGGAGGCCGATATGACCAAGTGGGAGCAGAAGTACCTGGAGGAGTGCACCATGCGCCAGTTCGCCATGGACGCCGCGGCCACGGCGGCCGCCCAGCGCGACACCACCCTCATCAGCCACTCCCCGCGGCACTCCCCCAACAGCAGCTTCAACGAGGACCTTCTCCTGGCCAGCCACAAGCACCAGGAGATGGAGAACAGGTAAGTCCCACCTTGCCAGAGGCATTTTGCCCCCATCAAGCTTTTTCTGTGGTCTGGTTGGGCAGTGCCTGGATCCTTCTCTCCCTATCCAACTCTTGTTCCAGCTTCTGCCTTTTCTCCTCTCCAGGTTAAAAGCCCTTCATGCCCAAATCCTGGAGAAGGATGCCGTCATCAAGGTCCTGCAGCAGCGCTCACGGAGGGACCCCAGCAAAGCCCTTCAGGGCTCCCTGCGGCCGGCCAAATCCGTGCCCTCCATCTTCGCCGCTTCTGCCACCCCGAGCTGGCCGGGGGCTGGCCAGAGTGACCGGTCATCCGAGGGCAGCTCCCGTGGCATCACAGGTAAATAGGGACACCTGCCCACTCACTACCTTCACTTGGCAGTGGGGACCTGCTTGCAATTTTCCCCTGTGGTTTTGGAGTTAGAGAGCTTGGGGAGGGGGAATTCCTCCAGGACCAGCCAGCAATCACAGGATCCCAGAATGGTTTGGGTTGAAAGGGACCTTAAAGCCTATCTCGTTCCATCCCCTGCCAGGGGCAGGGACACCTTCCACTAGACCAGGTTGCTTCAAGCCCCGTCCAACATGGCCTTGAAAACTTGAATCCCTTGCCTTGAATCTCTAACAGAGTCTCTTCCAGCAGGCAAAGCCACCGCTGAAGGGACAGCAGTGTCCGCTGCCCTTCCCTTGCCATCCCACTCCAAGCATGGCAGCAAGGACGGCAGCACGCAGATGGACGGAGCGGCTGGGAGCAGTGGGCAGGGAGAGGGCACCAGTGTACTGGGTGAGTCCCCCCGCAAGGCACAGGGCAGGGAGTTGGCAGGCCCCAGCATGTGGGCTTAGCATCCCTGGGAGGGGCTTTGCACAAGCATCAGTGATTTTTTTAAGGCATTTTTAAGGCCTCAGTTGAGTGGGGTGGGTTTGAATCCCTGTGGAGCCCTGAAAATCCCTTCTTTCTCTGCAGAGAGCTCGGCTGCTGCCAGAGCCCTGGACCTGTCTGACATGGTGGAGATCCTGATTTAGGGCCACCCTGGGCTGCACGGTGGCCCCTCCATCCTTCCTGCCAGCATGTTGGGATGGAGAAGCCTCTGGGAAGAAGAGACTGAGCTGGGAGCTCAGCGGTGTCCCCTCGGCCGGTCTCAGCAGTGACCCCAAGGTGTGGGAGGGTCACTGTCCCCCTCGGTGCCCACACGGGTCCCTGGCTGCTCGGGGCGCGCTGGAGCCCGGGGACCCCGCAGTGGCTCCATCCGCATCCCGGCTCCATCCCCATCCCAGCTCCCACCTCTGGGTCTTGGCCATCCGCACTCCGGGAAAGAGGTGGGATGGTGTTTGGCTTCTGACTGGAAAATCCCTCTCTGATCGCCCGAACTGTACCCACAAGCTGAAGTCTCCACACGAGGGCGGAGCCGGGAGGGATCCTCCGTGGGTCCCATTGACCACCTGGATCTACGTGACCAAGCCAAGCACCAAACCTCCATCACCTTCATTCTGCTCCTGGGTTTTCATCATGGATGGGCAAGGGCTTTGTGATGGGGTGACAATGAAACAAAGATGACATTGGAGGGAATGAAAGGTGGAGGAAAAGCAGAGGTGAAAGGCCCTGAGGACGCTGATGGAGGCAGTGGGATGTGCTGCTCCTCTCCTGGCTGCATCCCCCAGCTACTGGCAGCTGGCTTCTGCCCGTAGCCAGCGCTGACATCCCGCTCCTTGGAGCTTCCCATCCTTGCCCTTCATGTAAATATATATATTTTTCTTTATCTCTTTCCCCTTTCAACACGTGCATTTGCTGGCCAACTGCATTTTTTATTTTTCTCTCCCCAGACACGTAAAAAATGCGTTCGGTTCTCGTGCATTGTTTACAAAATGGAAAAGAAACAAAAAATTATGAAAGAGGAAAAAAGCCCCCAAACCCCATGACTTAATATATTTTATATTAATATTGGTATTTCTTTTTAAGTATTTTTTTCGTGCTGTGAACTTTTTTCCTGCCAAAGACGACAAGTTCTCGTTTGTGCGTTTTAAGTTATCTTTAAGTATTTAAACATAAACCTGGCTGTTTTGTTATGCCGCCCTATACCGAGATTGCTGTAGCATTCCACTTGGTATAACAATATTTTAATAAAAAAACCCAAATATTGATCCATGGGTTCTCTTTTTTTCCATGCCATGGGGAGAGATGGAGGTGCTGCCAGGGGAAGAGGGTCTGGAGGTGGTGATCCCCTGGTTCACATGTCCTTCCCAGCTCTCCAGGGTAGAGATTTAGGGTGCAGCTGCATGAGAGAGGGGAAAAAATGCTCAAGAGCATTTCTGCATTCCCAAAATCCCATTTGGAACCCATTCCCTCCAGCTTCATGGGGGAGATGGATGGAATTGCCTGAAAGTGTCGATGTAGTTTCCTTCCTGCTTTGGCATCCCTGTGTCCTTGGTTTCTGCATCCTCTTGACCCTGCATTGCTGTGTCCTCAATCCCTGCACCCTGGTGTCCTCTATCCCTGCATCCTGTAACTGCATCCTGGTGGGATCCTCCTCCTCTTCCTCACAAAGCCCCTTCCTGCCCCCCTAAGCCCCTGCCACAGGGACTCCCTGGTGTCTTCCAGCATGGATGGACCTGGTCCCCGAGCTCTCCTTGGCCTTGTCAGCCACCTCCAAGCCCTTCTCTCTCTGCCTGGCTCCTTGATCTTCCGGAAGACCAGAAGATTTCCAGGTGTTGGACTTATATTTTCTAATACCTGTGGTGTTAATCCTTCCCAGGGAACATCCCTGGGAACTCTGCCCTGTCCAGCCAGGCCAAGGCTTTCCCCCTGTGCACCCCTTGGCATTAACTGGCAGCTCAACTTTGCTATCCCGCTGTCCCTGGGGACCAGGAGCTTCTGTGCTCTGCAGTGGCGTTTAGCTTGGATTATGTGGAACAGTGGCATCAGAAACCAGTTTTGCTGCCAGCTCCTCCTCCATGGAATCACAGAATCATGGAATCATTTAGGTTGGAAAAGCACTTTAAGATCATCAAGTCTGACTGTTAAGCCAGCACTGCCAAAGCCACCACTAAACCATATCCCCAAGTACCACATCTATGCTTTTCAGCACTTCCAAGGATGGTGATTCCATTCCTTCCCTGGGCAGGATGCCTGAGGACTTCATCGAGGATCACTGGTCTCGGTGGGACAGCGATGCTGAATCCCAGCTCAGCCCCACCCTTCCCACTCAGGAATCTGGAAGGAATGGGGCTAAACAATGAAAATTTGGGGCAGGTTAGGGAGACTTGGAGCAATGCAAAGCTCAGAGCTGGGATCCTCCTTGCACCCATGGCTTCTCCTGGGTGTTGCAAGCAGGAAAATCAGCTCTGCCCATGCAGAAGGCTGAAGGGGACCCTGAAAAAGGGCCAGTAATGGGAAGAACAAGGTGGGAAGCTCACAGGGAATTGCTGAGGTTGGGAATATGTTTGGGGGATCCTGGAGGCCTCCAGCCAGGGCTGTACCTGCCCTGCCTCCCCCAGCTCCTGCTGCTCCAGAGCCTGGGAAGGCCAGCAGCATTCCTGGCATTCCGCAGCTCTCACACCCCACGCTTTATTTACCCGAATCCGGATGCAGATTGGCCTGGCTGCAGGTCTGGTTGTTTGCGGGGAGCTTTCTGGGACCAGGGATTCAGGGAATAGGCTCCTGTTGAGAGCTTTGCCCATTGATCCTCACCCCCAGGGCTCTCAGTCTCTGGCAGTCAGAAAAAAGTACAAAGCCCATCTGTGGATGCAGGAATTGGGCCATAGGGAGAGGGTTCCTAAATCCAGCAGGTAGAGCAGGAGGTCCCAGCTCCTCCTGCCACACTTTCCAAGGAGCTGTGTACTTTGGTAGGGATGCTGTTCAGCCAAAGCAACACCCCCAAGGAGCTCCACACCTTGGCCATGGAAGCTGCTGTGGGGGTGTTATCACCTGTTCCATGCTCTGTCCTCACAGGCATTTCCGTCCGCCCTTCCCACACTGTCTCCCTGGATTTCACCATCGGCATTGCCTGGACCCACTGTCCTTTATCCCATGTCCCTGTCACCACGACATGGCTGAAATACCACGTGGGAGCCAAACCTCCTGCTCCCATCTGGGTGCCTGTGATCTCTGTGTCCTTGATCCTTGCACCCTTGTGTCCCTGCATCCCTGTGTCCTCAATCCTTGCATCCCTGTCTAGGAGACAGGGCTCCCATGCCCTGGAAGGGGGTGCTGGAGATGCCTGCAGAGCTGCTGGTTGGGCTGGCACCTGGATGCAGCTCCTCCTGTGGGCTGCACATCTGCATCCCTGGAGAGATGGGAAAGGGCCAGCAGGCTCTGCTCCAAGTGCCACCGGTGTCACCGTGGTGGCTTTGGGTGGGATGCCCTATCCCGGGGCAGCAGCTCTTGTGGGTTACTGGGAGATGGCTCTGCTGCTCCAGGGCTGTCTGGGAAGTTCTGGTCCCTCTGTGGTCACAGTGGGCAGGGACAAGGCCAAGGATCTCCTTGGGGCTCCCTGGCTGTCCACCAAGCCCCATTCCCCGCCCGGAACACCCCATGCCCTTGGTGCCACACCACAACAGCCTCTCTGCAGCTTTGGTTCCTGCTTTTCCTCATTTCTCTTTGGAGAACATTGGAACTTGGTCCTTGGAGCATCCTGGTATTTTGGCAGGTCCTTTGTGGGCCCTGGTTCCTCCTCATCCTCTCCTCATGCACCCTCCCTTCCTTTTCCACTTGCTGAATGCTGGAGCTGAATGAGGAAAGGCGAGCTCATCACACCCTCCTTTGCATGGGAAATGGTTTAAAAAACCAAAAAATCCTCACCGGAATTTGGGAGAAAGGGAATTTCATCCCCCTTCCAAATAATCCCGATCCTCATGGGGGAAGTCTGGCAGGGCTGCGGGCCAGCCCTGCAGCCGCTTCCCAGCAAACCAGTCAGGCAAACCGGGTGCTTTCTCTCGCCTCAAGTCCCAGCTTGCTCGTTGGACCGGCAGGAATGAAGCTCTCCCCGCTGGTCCTGCTGAGCCCTTCCCTTCCCCCTCCCTCCCTCTCTCATCCCACCTCTTTCCCGGAGGTCCCCCAAGCCTCCAGGCTCCTCTCTGTGTCCAGAGCTTGTTCGGGGGTGCCCCCTGGGCTTTCTTCTGCCCGAGGGTCAATGCTCCCTTCCCAAATTCCTTTAATTTGGCTTCGCATTCCATTGCAGAATGAGCCACCCCAAGGTGTCCCCTCCCTGCACAACATCAGTATGTCTCAATTTTTGCATTCCCATGACCCTGCACTCCTGTGTCTTCAATCTCTGCATCCCTGTGCCCTCAGTGCTTGCATCCCTGTCCCCCTGGCTTCCCATGCCCCTGTCAAGGGGTGGCTGGAGATGCCTGCTGAGCATCAGAGATGTCTCTGTGGCAGGGATGGCATGGCAGGATGGGGGTTGTTATTTAGGGGTTGGCCGTGACACCCTCCGGGATGCTTCATCCACTCAGCCTCGGAGCACCCACCATCCCCAGCCCCAGGTCCTCCTGAAACTCTTCCTCCAGGACCCTTGGTAGGGTGGGGACTGTCCAGGTGTCATGGTGGGGCCACCAAGCTCCTGCTCTCACAGCCAGGATCAGCACCCGGGCTTTGCTGGGCTCAGCAGAAGCGGTCGGACCCGCGGTGCGAGCGCGGCGAATTCCTCATTCCTCTTGCCTGCGCTGTGCTGCCTGCCTGCCATCTTTGCATGCAAACAGTAAACAGGCTGTTATTATCCTGGATGCTTTGAATAACTGTGGCTATTTTTTCTCTTCCCAGTATTCTAAAAAGGCAAAAAATTCCCTGCGGTTTCTGAGTCAACTTTTTTTTCCTTGCTCTCTTTTCTTTCCTTCCCACCACCTCTGTGACCTTGAAAAACCAGGCGGATGAGCTCCCTGGCTGTATCTGCTCACACCCGCTCCCCGGCCGGGCTCTGGCTGCCACTCCTGCTGCTCCCCATGGCCGGCAACAAGGGAATTCGGGGCTGAGCCTGGTGGTGGAGCAGCACTGGCATGGCAGTGGTGGGCAGGATCCAGCCTGCTGGCCACCTTGCTCATCTCCTCCCCTGGATGAGGAGCTAGGGATGCTCAAGGAGCTGTTAGGGATGCCAGAGGAGGCTGGGGATGTGGGAGGAGGATGGGGATGCTGAAGGCACTGGGAATGCTGGAGGTTCTGGGGATGCTGGAGGCACAGGGGATGCTAGAGGTGCTGGGGATGTTGGAGGAGGCTGGGAATGCTGGAGGTGTTGGGGATGCTGGAGGTGCTGGGGATGCTAGAGGTGCTGGGGATGCTAGAGGTGCTGGGGATGCTAGAGGAGGCTGGGAATGCTGGAGGTGCTGGAGATGCTCAAGGAGGTTTGGGATGCCCAAGGATGCTGGGGATTCTTGCGGTTCTGGGGATCATTGAGGTGTGGGGGGTGCTGGAGGTGGCCAGGGATGCTGAAGGCACTGGGAGTGCTCCGGTGGGTGCAGCTCACACAGACATGTGGGGCAGGGGCACAAAATGCTGCCTGTGCTCCTTGCTTTGCATCCCCAGCATCCAGGAATGATGTGGGCAGCTGGGGGTTGGGAGGGACATGGGAACAGCCTGAGCATCCAGCCCTTGCAGGCAGGATGCAAGGTATCCCCTGCTTCTCTCCACAGATCCCCTGACAGGTCTGAGACTCCTTCCTTCCCTTTCCTGCCTCCTCATCCTCACTCTGAAAGCTTTCCCTGGACCAGGGCCTTTGGCACAGGGTGGCAGGGGCCAGACAGAGAATGGGATGGCATGGGATGGCAGGAACAGAAAGGGAAAGGGAAAGGGAAAGGGAAAGGGAAAGGGAAAGGGAAAGGGAAAGGGAAAGGGAAAGGGAAAGGAAAAGGAAAAGGAAAAGGAAAAGGAAAAGGAAAAGGAAAAGGAAAAGGAAAAGGAAAAGGAAAAGGAAAAGGAAAAGGAAAAGGAAAAGGAAAA
>VXAC01008820.1:88512-103049 GCA_013399225.1 Rhipidura dahli
GGAAAGGAAAGGAAAGGAAAGGAAATGAAAGTAAATGAAAGGAAAGGAAAGGAACATCCTGCTAGATCTGATAGAGGGGTTTGCTGAGTTTGGCTGCAGCAGGAAAATCTGGGAGGTTTGTGGCAGGTCCTGGCACACAGGGCTGGATCCAGCATGGAGCGAAGGGCAAGTCCCTAGGGCGACGGGCTATGTCCCACCACAGGGTGCTGCAACATGCTCTGGAGGGAACCAGGGATTAATTAACTGCATGGAGAAAAATTCTGGTCATTAGGAGCTCATTTGGAAGCAAAGGGGCTTGGAAAGGGCACAAGGCACTCAGCACTTCCTTGGCTGGATGAGGAAACGACATCCAGCTGCAGGAGATGAAGATGGCCAGAGCCATGGCTCCAGGCAGGGAAAGCCTTTAAAACCCACTCAACTTCATTTCCCAGGTCTCTCTCTCCCAGCACGGAGTCACTGCACACTAATGCTGCTCAGGCCATTTCAAGTGAAACTTCAGTTTCAAGTGTTTTCCCATACAGAAGTGCCTTGGTTTCTTTTTTTTTACCCCCCCCCCACCCCCCGGCCTTTTTTTAATTAAAAAAACTTGTCTTCTTCCTTCCAGGAAAAATTGGTTGTTTGGCCTCTCTGCCCACTGCAAGGGAAACATTTCATTGTGATTTTTCTTTCCTCTCCTCCCCCCTTTGGACCTGAAACTCTTCTGAATAAACAAACGTTTAAGAATGCATGTTGTTTAACGAAAGAGAAGGGGCCCATATCCCACTTTCCCAGAAAATCACAGAAATACTGAATTTTCAGGAAAACATTTGGCTTCAGGCCAAAGGAAAAGTTTTAACTCCCAACACTTGAAATTGTATATGTACAAAGTTTCCTTGAAACATGGTGGGGGGGAGAATCACTTTCCTTGGATTTCCTAATTTTTCATTCGAGAAAGCTGAAGAATAAAAAAATAATCCAAGTTTCAGGGAGAAAAACACAAACAGAGAAAGGCAGAATGTGAATTTTGGCCTCGATGGAAAATGACACAGGCTGGAAAATATTCCCACCCGCATTTTTACAGTCTTAAAGTGCAATCCTGTTATTTTTTTCCCTCTTGCATAGGGTCCAGCATGAAGTAACACTACCCAGCCTAGAGATCCCATGGCATGTCGCAGGAATTTGTAAGCAACGTTGTATTTGCCGAGTAAACAGAGGTCGGGACGGAGGGTAGGTCAGGGCCACGTGTGTACAGAGCCACTGGAGAGCAGCTTCTGCCACTTTTGGGAAGGGAGGGCAAGCCCCCACCACCCTGACTGGCCATCCTGGAACTCCAGGCATGTCTTGGATCTACCAAAAGTTTAGGAGCGTGTTTCCAAGGCAACCAAAACATTATTTTTTCCAGCTGCCCCAAAAAAAAAAAAAAAAAAGAGGTGGAATTAGAGAAAAAAAATGGAACCATCAGAGGAAATTCTAAGAAAATGAAATCAGATGGAAAACTGGCAGGCTGGTCCCTCTCCCTGGCCCTCCCTGAGGAATGCTGGATGCATACAAGCAGGGAAGATGCTCGTGGTTGTCTCCAAGAACACCAGGGCTGCCCTCGCCAGCCGAGGCTATTCCTGAGCTGCTGTCCCATGCCCAGACCAGGAGCGGCTCCATCCCAGAATAGAGCCCCCATGGAGATGTTACCCCCATTGGGTAACATCTATTTTGGGGTCATGTCCCTGCAGAGTTAAATGTGTCTCCAGCACCCAGGAGGCTCCATCCCTGTGGCCCAAACACAGCTTGTCCTGCCCAAAAGCCCCAATATTTTGGTCCTTGCTCCTTCCTCTTCCATCCATTTTCCTCCTCGTCTCCATCAGGCATTGGCTTGGTGGCTGTTTAACCAGCAGCCTTGCTTTCCTTCTCCACCTTCAGCTGGTTCCAAGGCTGAGCAGTGCGTGGAGCCATCATGGTTTGGGAATGCCCATGGATCAGTGGGGAGGAATGCTCAGCATCACCCAGCACAAGGGCTCACCCGCAAATCAGGAAGACTGGACTGAAAATCCCAGGAATTTTTTTGCACTCTGCTCTCTTGTTTACAGCTGCTTGCAGGGTGTAATCCCTGCTGTCCTCCTCTTCTATGCCAGGCATTAGCTGGCAGCAATTCCCTGCCCTGCCACAGAGTTGCATCCAGGAGAGTGTGAGGGAAACTGGGCAGACAATACAGGAAAATCCACTCTGGCTTTGCAAGGTCCAAAACAGCTGTAAGGGAGGAGAAAACCCATGGAAAAGAGGGATGTGTGCCACGACTGCAGCAGAGCTCAGGGAGGCGGCTTTGTGGTCAGGGGAACAGGACTGAGTGGGAATGGACATCTCCTTTGGGACTGCTGCACCATGGGCTGGCTTGGGAGGCTTAGAGAGAGCTTGGAGAAAGTGTCATTCTGTGGTGAAGCAAGACAGTCAGCCCATCTCATCACCCCACGTGGCCTCTGCCTGCTTCCAGGCAGGAGAAACAGTCCCAACCCTTCCAAACCACGTGCTCTTCGTGCTCCACCAAACACCATCCCCACTCCTGTGGTTCAAAGACCATCTCCAGTCCATGGTCCATCTCCACTCCCAGTGCTCCTTGGAGGCTGGTGCCCTGCCAGGTGGGAGAGCACTGAAAACAACCCTGAAGCTGGAACATTTCCTGCTCCACAACCTCTCCTGGCTTCAGCACTGGGGATCCTTGGGCTAGAACGAAGGATCTTTGGGATGACCATGGCACAAACACGCAGGGATAGAATCCTGAGCACACAGGCTCTGGTTGTGCTGTGCATCCCTCTGGCTGCCCACACACACACACACACACACACACACACACACAGAGTCATGTGCTGCACAACCAAGGCAGGGCTGTGCATGTCCCTGGCTGTCACAACTCACTCACAGGCCAGGGAACAAAATGCTGGAATGACACAGCAGGAGAATTCCAGGGTGAGTTCTACCATCACAAAACAGTCTGGAGAAGAGAGAGCTTTGGGGTTACCCAACTGCAGCCTTCCAGTATCTAAAGGGGCTCCAAGAGAGCTGAAAGGGAGCTGAACAAGGGCATGGAGGGACAGGACAAGGGGGAATGGCTTCCTGCTGACAGAGGGCAGCGGTAGGTGGGATATTGGGAAGAAATTTTTTCCTTCGAGGGAGGTGAGGCCCTGGCACAGGGTGCCCACAGAAGCTGTGGCTGCCCCATCCCTGGAAGTGTTCCAGGCCAGGTTGGACAGGGCTTGGAGCAATCTGGGATAGTGGAAGGTGTCCCTGTCCATGGCAGGGGGTGGAATGAGAAGCACTTTAAGATCCCTTCTAACCCAAACCATTCTGGGATTCAATGACTCCCTCCTGGGGACAAGAATTTGCTGGGTAACCCTGTGTGCTCCCCAAGCTTGACTTTCAGAGCATGACTAGAAAGCGCTGGCTGGCTCCAACGTGCCGAGGCAAGCGCTGCCTCTTCCTGCAGGTTCTGCAACAAACGGCTGGTGCTTTGCCTTGTGCAACACCTGGAGCCTTTCCAGAGGCTCGGCAGGTAGGGAGGTATGGGAGCCTGCACCGGGAATGCTGCTGGGTCAGCCTGCGGTCCTGCACTGCGAGGAACCCCTGCTCCTGGCACAGCGGGTTGGGAATGCTGCTGCACTCACTCCCTCCCCAGGAGCAGACCAAGGCAGATTTGGCCATACCTTCTTTTATTTTATCCTGTTCTCGAACAGTTACCCAGGAGCTGGGGAAAACTCTCCCCTTGTATTCAGGTTTTGTGCAAAAATTCCACAAATTCTTTCAAAACTCCCCAACTTTTTCAGCTTCCCTGCAGTCTCGGGGCTTTCACTGTTCTCCAAAACATGTGGAATGAACAGCATTTCCTGGTGTTGAAATGCTGATGTAACAGGGTGGTGAATCAGTGGGGATCTTTCTGCCCGAACCGTGTTGTATCACTGTTAGTGCTGAAGTTTTGCTATTTTAATCCACAAAGCCCTGCACAATCCAGCCGGAGTAAATGGCGAGCAACCCCGCCGTATCCAATTTCAAACCTAGCAATTGGTGAGAACTGTATTAATGCAAAACTATTCTGGTTCATGGGACCCTGCTCCAAACAGACGGGATGCCTGCAGTAATCCAAGCGGTGTGTAACATTATAAAGGGTATAAATAGCCCTCGCCGGGTGTGTCGGAGGGGCAGGGGGAATCAGAGCAGCCATGTTTGCCTTGGAAAGAAGAGCTGAAAGCCAGCGCTGGGCCTGGGGCTTGAATTCACACTCGGTCCTGGGTCTTGCCACGTTACAGACACTAACACAGGTTGGCTTTGCTTAATACCTTCAGCCTGCACTGCCTTTTCCGGGTCTTTAGGTAGCACCCATCAAACTGAGGTGCTGGTCCCTACCTGCTGGTCCCCTTCCCTGCCAGCTGCTCACCAAGGATGGGTTTGGCTTCTCCAAAGTTAGAGCTGCCTGGTGCCTTGAACCCAACTCCTCAGCCAGCAGCATCCTCATGTTCTCCCAGCTTTTCCAAGAAAAAGCTGACGCAGCTGCAGATTGAGGAGCAGAGGCCATGGAGCCACCAAAACAAGGACAAACGAGTCCCCAGATGCCATGGCATGACGTGGGGAGATCCTTGGAAGTGATGGGGGAGCCCATCACCCCCAGGTTATGGCAGCCTGGTCACCAAGGGCCGAATCTCACTCACATCCCAGCGTCCCCCTCCTCCAGGGTGAACGAACTCCAGTGCTGGAGTTTGGAGCGGACACTATGTCCACATTCCTCAGCCCAGGGCCGGGAATGTCAGCTCCTGTCCCGACGCCAGGGGCTTGCATTCCTCCCCGATGCTGCTCCCAAAGAATGCCAGCCCAGAGGGTGCTGGGGAGAGAGTGCCACTCGCTCTGGGGTGATGAGGGGAGACGTGCTACACCCGCACAAAAGCCTTTCCCGAGCTGGCAGAGCTGGGCAGGGGTTAGCACATGTGTGCTGCCGTGTGTTTACTAAACACTGCTCCCGGCGAGAGGGAATGGCTGGAATTCACCCCCTCGCTCCCCACCAGACCCCAAGAACATGCAGGCGGACCAGGGGAATTCGCTCCTCCAGCCTGTTGCCATGGCTGCATATTTCAGAGACTCAAGCAGCGAAAAAAATAAAAGAAGGAAACCAAAACATTTCAATGGGAGGGAAGAAAAATAGGAGGGGAAAAAATGCAGAAGAGTAATGAGAAGGATGAGCGAGTCCAAGAAATGTATTAGATCATCCTTAGAAACTGGTGTCTGAGGAGTTCTCCGTAGCTCAGGCAGTTCCAATATTTACTGTGTGTTATTCAAACCATGACTCCTGGCACCAGCTGGGGCTCCGCAGCACCGCGCGCTGCTCGGGAACGTTGTTAAAAGCTGGTCCCGGGCTCCAGGAACGCTTGAGAGGGCTGGAAGCAAAACATTCCTGCCTGCTCCAGATGAGCTGCTGGCAGGATGGCAGCGGGGCTGTATCCCGAGAGCAGCACCCAACGCGGAGCTGGCAAACAGCAGTGTGGGATATAAACTCATAAGTTGTAGGGTCAAATTCTGGGAGAGGCTGAGCAAGGACAGGCAAGGGCTGGCTCCAGAGTGAGAATGGAGTTGAGGCAAGCAGCAAGCTGAGCCTGAGAGAGGGTGAGATGCACACCTGCAGGCAGGAAGGTATCCTGGCTCCTCTGATCGTGGAGGGATTTGTTGCTATTGGTGCACTGGGTGTATAAAATCACTCTGTGGGCAGTTTTTTAAGAGCAGGTTTTGGCACATGGATTGCTCCCTGTGCTTCATGTCCATGACACTCTGGAAAAGCATCCCTTTCTTGCACAGAGGCAGTGCACAGCATCGGGAGCCTGGAGTTCCCACTCTGGCCAGGGTGATGCAAGTCTGGCTCATATATCCCTGTGGTACCAACTGGAGTTTGCAGGGGAGCCACAGGCATGCCAGAATCCAGATAGATTTAAAACCCTGCAATGATCCGGCACCCTTGGCTCCCATATCTACTGGAGGAATCTGGATCTGCAGCAATGTTTACTCTCTCGTGGGATTCCCACTGTTAATTACATGATATAGAACGATGGTGCTATGGTCTCTGCTCCATTCCAGGAGTGCCAGGGCTGTCTGACCATATCCAAGAGCTGGTCTGGAGCTGGATGCAAACAGAAATTTCCCAAGGGATGAAATCGGAGAACCAGGTTTGGGTGGGAAGGGACCTTAAAGTGCTTCTCATTCCACCCCCTGCCAGGGGCAGGGACACCTTCCCCTATCCCAGGTCGCTCCAAGCCCCATCCAACCTGGCCTTGGACACTGCCAGTGATCCAGGGGCAGCCACAGCTTCTCTGGGCACCCTGTGCCAGGGCCTCAGCACCTTCACAGGGAGGAATTGCTTCACAGTATCCCGTCTAACGCCACCCTCTGTCAGCGAGAAGCCATTCCCCCTTGCCCTGTCACTCCAGACCCCTTTCCCAGGTCCTTCTGCAGGTCTCCTGGAGCCCCTTTAGCCCTGGGAGGTGCAGTGAGGTGACCCCGGCTCCTTCCCGGCCCTTCCCGGGATCCCGCTCCGGGAGGGTCCCTCTCCCGCGCCGACAGCGACACCTGGCGGCCCGCAAATCCCGGGGGCTGGAGCGTGTCCGGGGCAGGAAAGGGAGCTGGGGAAGGGGCCGGAGCCCCAGGAGCAGCTGAGGGAGCTGGGAAAGGGGCTCAGCCTGGAGAAAAAGAGGCTCGGGGGGGACCTTGTGGCTCTGCACAACTCCCTGACAGGAGGGTTAGGCAGCCGGGGGAGGCGGGTCGGGCTCTGCTTCCAGGGAACAGGGACAGGAGGAAGCAGCCCCGAGTTGTGGCAGGGGAAGTTTAGATTGGATATGAAGGAAAAATTTCTTCATGGAAAGGGCTGCCCAGCCCTGGCACAGTTTCCCAGCTGGTGGAGTCCCCACTCCTGGAGGGATTTAAAAGCCATGTGGACATGGCACGTGGGGACATGGGTCAGTGGTGGCCTGGACAGTGCTGGGGGAAGAGTTGGACTCCATGGTCTCAGAGAGCTTTTCTAACCTGGATGGTTCTATGATTCCATCTTTATCCTGCGTTTAGTCACCCACTCCATATGGCAGAGCGTGGCAGTGGTGTTTTCCAGCCAAGGGCTTTTCCCCATGATTCACTGAGGAACATTTCTCCCTGTCTGGTTTCATTCTGCTCACAATAGTGAGTCTTTCATGACAACCCCGTTGCACGTTCAGAACAAAGCTTATAAATGAGGGATAGGGAATCTGTTGCCCTCTCCAGGAGGGATTATGAGCACGGGCAGCGAGATGCAAATATCACCAAACTAAAAGCAGTTTTGAAAGTGAAATGCCTGGCTGTGAACTGTCCATACAGCTTTCACACTGTAAAAATGCCTGTGGATGGTTTTCCAAGACCTGCCTTTTGCTTTTTGTGGTGTTCAAGAGATGTTAAGCAGCAGAAAGTTCCTTTCCAGCTGACCTAACCCTCACCCTGCCCCACGAGGAGATGCCTCCAGTAGGAAACAGGAATTAATTGCTGTGACCCATCAGTGTCCAGCCCTGTCACCCACAGCTCAAGAAAATGCTGAAATAAGACCTATGGAGGTGGCTCAAGGTCAGGCTTCCGCTTTACAGGGAAAACCCAAGGAAATGCAGCTTATTTTACTCATGCAAGAGAAACAGCTGAGCACAGTGATAGCAAAGCAAGAAAATTCCCAAGGATTTTTGCCACAGTGGAGACAAAATTTTAATCAGCTGGTGCAAATGTGTGTGGATCCTGCAGCTGTCATCCAAACCAGGGCAAGACCTGGCCCCTGCAAGTTCCTGTTTCCAGGATCCCTTCTCACTGTCTCTGGGGCTTTAAAAGATTTCCTAGCACAGAAATCAATGTGGGAATGCTGGATGTTTTACGAGAAGCTTTTAAAAATGTTTGGGATTTTTTTTTTTTTTTTAAAGAAATTTCAGGTATACAGGGCTTCATGTGGTGGGAGCTGCAGGAGAGCAAATGGTCTGGCCAGGAAATTTCTGATTCTGAAATCACCTGGCAATGGTTAGATGGGAGGAGGACAGGTTGCCTTTCCAAAGCCTTTTTCGTGACTCTTCCCACAATTTCAAGATGAGGATCTATGAAAACACAGCAGCACTGAAAGAACAGAATACAGCCAAAGGCACAAAGCATTTTAATGAGGCAAAAACATCCTGCTAAGTCTTTTGGTTTATTGGTGTTGAGCCCGTTCCAAGCCCAAAGAAAAGGACTCTGAATCTATTAAAATAGTTGGCTTGTGGGATCTGCAATGTAAGCATGATTAAAATCCATCTATTTTTATCCATATGACAATATATCAGCCAGAGGAATCTGTTTTTTTAAGAAGTAAAATATATTTGTGTTCAATAAAAGTGTCCAGGTGAGCTCAGCATGTAACAGCATTACCCAGTGCTGGGAAGAGAGAAAGGTACCTGGGTTTGCTGCTTCCCAGCCCCTTTGCTGGCTGGTGCTGGTGACATTCCAAGAATTGTAGTACCACTTGGACAGAAAATGGGAGATGAGTTAGATCTCTGCCATCTGAAGAAATTCAGGCTTGCTGCAGCCCAGAGCAATCTAAACCCTGAGAGGAGTGGGAGAGTTCTGCTCTTTCCTGCTTTTAGTTTTGAAAGATCCAGGGGCTCCACAACCTCTTCTGCAGAGGGTGTGGGATTTGCTCAGTACTTCTTTCTGCTTCTCATTTATCCCAGTGGAAATGGGGATTTTAATACTTTCTCAGAAATAAAGTCACATAAATATTTTCCACCTCCTGGGCAAATGCTCCAATTCTGCTTTTGTAAAAGAGGGATGGGATACAGTGATTCCTACAATTAATTATCTCCATTCCTGTATTGTGTGTGGGCTCTGAAAAACCGTGGTAAACCATAAACCAGCTCCAACTGCCAGAGCACAGGGAAACACTTGCATAAGTGACCTGTAAAACAGAACCACATCAGTTTATAACTGCTGCTCTGGTGGCTTCCCAAGAGAAAAGGGGAAGCCATGGAGAGGCCTGAGCTCTCTGAGGATGGGTGCTGCCTTTGGAGTCATGTGCTGAACTACAATGAAAGGTCTGTTGTTTGAGCAGAGACATAATAAAACCTCTGGAGACAAATTTTGAAGGATCATTTGCACTGAAAAGCCAGCAAAAGACCAAGCAGATTCAAGTGCCTGCTTTCCTTCTCTTCCCCCTCCGACAGATACTCATCCAATTTTCCCCTTGAAAATGGTTTTATTTGTAATTTTCTGTCCTGATACCAGCTCTCACCTAAGCATCAAGTTCTGATTGAGTTGTGAGCTCTGTCCTGAGTGCAGAACAAATTGTAACAGCATTACAAGCCTTGTTGTGCAACATCCATGGGCCCACATCCTGGCATCCAGTGGCAAGGAAAACACTCCCAATGCCACACATGGCAGCCAGCAACCCCTGAGTGTCCTGGGGAGGGACAAGATGAGACGGCCAGCCCCCAAAAACAAACAATTCATTTCATATTTAGCAATATCACAGCATGCACACTCCCCTTATAAGGCAAACACAAGAATGGCATGTGCCTTCCCAACCACATGCTGAAACCATATTCCGAGACTCTGCTCTCCCCCAGCCTCCCTTGCTTAACACCACAGCAGCTCCAGCCAGCTTCATGTTCCCAGGATGTTTTTTCCATTAAATGCTACATTTCCAGGAACTTGTACACACATTTCCCTGTGCTGCTGTGTGAGTGACTTTTCCTCTCTGTATATTCCAGCCTGAGCAGTTTGACTCTGCCACAGCAGAGCAGCCAGCCCTTCCTTTTCCAGGGCAGCTTTCTGGACCTGTGTGCACAATTAGGAAATAAATAAAGGAAATATAGAAGTCTGGTGCAAAGGGGAGCAGGTTGGAAGTCTGAAGGCTTTTATCTTTGCCTCAATGTTCTTCCAGAAACAGGGGACACCAGCCTTCCCAGTGCCTCCTGTTTATAGCTGATGAACAAAAAGTTTGTGGGTAGGTCTGCACGTTTTAAACGTTGAAATTTCAGCTCTTTCCTCCCCTGGAAGACTCCACGGGTCAGTGCTGATTTGAGTGAAGCCATCTGTCTATATTACTCAATATGTTGTCCATTCCCTCCTTCTCAGCTCTCC
This sequence comes from Rhipidura dahli, assembly GCA_013399225.1. NCBI lineage: Eukaryota > Metazoa > Chordata > Aves > Passeriformes > Rhipiduridae > Rhipidura > Rhipidura dahli. The sequence goes on from VXAC01008820.1 coordinate 98,623, forward strand.
TCAGGCTTTGGGAAAAGGGATGGCAAATTCAGAGATGTGGGAGAAAATGAGCAGCAAGCCCCCAGTTTGTTCCACCTTGATGGGAGAGGAGAACTGGAAATCCTGGGGCACCTTGGTCTGTGAAAGACAGAAGTGGGAAGCCCCTCAGGAAACAGCAGGAAGTGAAGCAGAGCAAATGAATGGGTTTATCCCTACTCAGAGGTATATGGACGCATCCTTGCCCCTGGAAAGGGGTAAATAAATAGTAAATAGAAGGGAATACTAAGTAATAAAGGAGTCAATCAATACTAAATAGCTTAGGAAGCCTGCTGCTTGCACAGGCTCAGCTGTGCCACCTTTTCCTGGGTCTCCTAAATCTGAAGCCCCTCTTGCCCATTTCTAGTGCCCATCCACGAGCAAAGCCAAAGCTCCAGAGCATTTCTGCCAAGAAGCCTTGCGGGCAGAGGTCCCTGTGCAAACGATAAGCTGAAGCCTCCTGGGCCATAGAACCAAGGTGCAGTTGTGTTGGAAGCCATCCAAGCACTGAGGTCACCTGGTACTCATAAAGGAAAGAAGCTGTTTGAAGGGAAAAATGTTGGAAGACTGATTGGAAAAGGCAGAAGGACTTCATTCCTGTGTCTGTGTGAAGGGGCCAGCTCTCCTCTCCAGGGAATGCTGCACAGTCACTTAGAATCATAAAGAGGAGGTGGGAAAAGGCAGCCCCTGTCACAGCAGCGTGTGTGAGCGAGTCTGGACACGGAGCAGTCATTCCCAAAGCCCTGGCTCCCATCTCCCAGCACCCACGTAAACATCCCTATATCGTGTGTCTTCCATGAGGCCCTCGAGTATCAAATTCCCATCAGTGCCATTAATTGTCAGCTATTTGCTTTTACAGATTTGTTTTACATCCAGAAATGAACCCCAGCTCTTCCTGTGCCTCTTGGGACCTGGCCGTGGTAAGTGCTGATACAATCAGGCTGGGCGCACACACAGTGAGGCATCCCTGTGTCTATCCAAGCAAAACTTTTCCATGCGAGTGCTGCGAGTTCACAGCTATTGCTAGCAGCTTGCCACGGACAGACTTTGTGTATCCTCTTGCAATATAATCTTCCCCAGAATGGTTTTGAAAGACCGTGAACTTGATCCTGCCAAAAATAGTCTGTGCAGCCAAACAAAATCAACACAAGATCTTCAGTGTTTGAGCTGGCCCGTGAGTTGCATTTTTCACCTTTTTCCAAGGAGATGTTTCTTGACATCCATGAAACTTTCACTTGGCTCCTAATACCCCCAATTATCCTTGCAGCCTGCATTTTAATTACGACATCAGAGCCGGGCAAAGCAATTGGCGTCATGGGCAAGAGGGGCCCAGCCAGGCCTGTAGCCCCGTGAGCGGCCGTGCACAGGCTGGCAGCTGCAGCTCAAGAATGTGTTTATTTGTGTTTGGTTTATGTGGTTTTGGTGACCTTTTGTTAAAATCAGCCAGTGGCTTCCAGGAGGCAAAGTTACATACTCACTGAAAAGAAATGCAGGGAAATAATCCTGCACGGGCCCTTCTGCTGAATGTCATATTTGTGCTGAATATCACGTCCTTGTGCCCAAGGCAGGGGTGGCTGAGGTTAAGGTTGAAGTCATGTTATCCATGGTGGCTGCATGGGTATTGTCCCCTGGATCCTTGTGAGGAGGGACAGCCCAGAACTAAGTCTGGGGAAAATGGATGCCTATGTTGGGGTTCCTGTGGGTCCTGCCACCATTACAGGGTGTTACAGCTGAGGAGTGTCCGTGTTTTTCTGTCTCTCCTTCCAACTCTTCAACAAACTCATGGATAAAAAGAGCTGTTTGTCTCCTGCCTGGTGCCTACACCACGTTTTTTGACCTAACTGGGCTCGTCCAGCCTCCGGAGAGCAGCAGCAATTTCTGCTGTTCCTTCATGCTCATTGTGAACGAAGCAGGGATCTCTCCAAGTGATAAATCCATGCCAACACTCGGGTAGCTTTGGCAGTGTCTTCCCACATAAGTTGCCGGCTAATGTCACCAGAAAAGGGCATCAAAATTTTGCTTGGTCTCTGGCTGGTGAGCCTCAGTGAGTGAGGTGCATCAGAAACCATGTGGAGTCTGGGATTTAGGCTACGTCTGCAGGGCAAATAAACACAGATGCCCAGGCGCCGGCTTTCCAGGCTGAGAAAATGGCCTGTGGAGAAGCTGTGGTGTGGAGGACTCTCAGCAACCAGCACTGTGCAGCCTGGGCCACATCCCCCAAATACAGACCTGCATGTAATTTCCAGCTCCATTTCAGTTTGGTATTTTGGTTTTTTTCACACCTCACACTGTTTAAGTAAGTGATGGTCATTGAGGGGAGGAGTGTGAGCAATTTCTCTTTCACCCCAGCGATTAGAAGAGCAGAACCTCCTACACGCTTTCCACTCTTATGATTGTGAGCTGAAAGACTCACTGACTAAACCCCTCCACGGCCAATTAGCCTGCACTGTCCTCCTGTTGTGGTGTCCCACAGGAAAAAATTCCTGCCAGCAGGTCAGGAGAGAGTGTAGAATTCAAAGCCATTAAGGGATTTAATGGCCATCAGTGAATATTGTGATGCTTCTGCTGAAAATCTCAACCAAGCAGGCAGCTCCCAGTGATGGATTTGCTAAGATCAAAGCTGTTGCTGCTCTGGGGCTTCCAGATGAACTGGAGAGCAGCCAGGTGTGACAGCAGGTAGGAAGGTGACAATGCAGGTGGCTCTTCAGCCCAGATGAGTGAGGAATGAGGTGTGTTTAGGTCAGTAGCCAGCTCAGAAAAACAAAACCCCCTTCCTAAGCCAATTGCAACAGAGGTTTTGTGTTTCAGGGGAAAGGTGGACACCTTGAAAAAGGGTTTTGCACCAAACTACCACAGAAATCCTTTTGAAATTCTGTACAGCAGAGGATTTCGGGAAAAGGTCAGGAATGTTTGTATAGGAGATTCAAAGCCTCACACTGGAATTTAATGTTGTTTGCATCGTTGGACTTGATTATTATTGCATTCTTTTAAAATATGTCAGCTGTCAAGCAGCCCTGCTGCTGGCATTCCATACTGTAACAGAACAGGAGACGTGTTTACAGTTTGGATTTTACTTCAGGATCGTTACAGGCAGCAATGGCTTGGCTGGAGTTGAAATCACCATCTTCTGTGGGCCAAAGGCCGTTTGTTACACTGAAATGAAATGCTGCTGCTACTTCTTAGCTCTGAAAGGACTGTAAGATAAAAAAGCAGATTAAAACATTAAATGTAACATCAGTATGTTTTATATACTTATAAACAGTGTTTTTAAAAAACCCCTTATTTTTTAGTTTCTTAGTTTTAAAAAAATTACCAAAAAAGGAAATTCTCGTAAACTAAAACACTGGTATTCCAGCAGTATTTCCAGTTGGGAAAGCTTCTGAGCAGTGTGTTGGGATTTGGGTAGTGGGGGAGCTATAGGAGTGGCTTCTTTGAGAAGCTGCCAGAAGCTTTCCCCATGTCAGACAGAGCTGAAGTTGGCTGGCTCCAAAACAGACTTTTCATTATTACAATCTGATTGGTAATAAATTCCATAAATTTCTCCAAATCGAGTCTGTTTTGCCCATGACAGCAATTGCTGAGTGGTCTCTTCTTGTCTTTATCTCAGCCTAGGAGCATTATATTTTCTCTCATTTGTCCACCTGAGGAGGGTAGTGATGGAGCAGCTTTGGTGGGCACTGGGCATCCCACAGTCTGTCACTCTGGGATTATCATTTTTCTGGGATATTTTGGCAGAGCATTTCCAGTGGTGGCTGTGACCCCCTGGCCCATCCTGGATGGGATGCCTGGGGCAGGCCAGGAGAGTTTTAGGATGGAGGCAATAACAGCTAAGGAGGAGCATGGGAATGTGCAGGGTCTCAAGCAAGAGTGAGGTGATTCAGTGGGTGACCTCCACGATGGGGTCAGAGACCATAAGGGACCTGGAAAAGGCTCTGGAGATGCTGGTCAACAGTGGCTGGACATGAGCCCAGGTGTGCCCCTGTGGGCAAGAGGCCAATGGGTCCAGCAGGACCAGGGCAGTGACTTGCGCACTGTGAGCCCCCTTGAGTGCTGTGTCCAGTTCTGGGCCCCCACAACAAGGAGGACATTGAGGGGCTGGAGCGTGTCCAGAGAAGGGAACAGAGCTGGGGAAGGGGCTGGAGCCCCAGGAGCGGCTAAGGGAGCTGGGAAAGGGGCTCAACCTGGAGAAAAGGAGGCTCAGGGGGGACCTTGTGGCTCTGCACAGCTCCCTGACAGGAGGGGGCAGCCGGGGGGGGTCGGGCTCTGCTGCCAGGGAACAGGGACAGGATGAGAGGGAAAGGCCTCAGGCTGGGCCAGGGGAGGCTCATATTGGACATCATGGAAAGGGTTGGTCAGGCCTTGGCAGGGGCTGCCCAGGAGGTTTGGAGTCCCCATCCCTGTAGGTGTCCAAG
>VXAC01008820.1:103162-182707 GCA_013399225.1 Rhipidura dahli
CGCCGCCATCTCCTCCGCCTCCTGCCGCCGCCGCCGCTTCTGCTGCTGCTGCTGGTGCTGCCCGCCGGCGTCCAGGGCCAGCCCGGCCCCGGGCCGCACGTCCCGGACTGGCCCCCCGGCGGCCCCGGGCCCAGCCTCAGCATCTACCTGAGCGAGGAAGAGGTGCGGCAGCTGATCGGTGAGTGCGCCCGGGGGCGACACGGGGCCCGGGGGCGGGGCGGGGCTGAGGGGGTGGGGCTGGGGCGGAGGGAGGGCTGTGGGCCNNGTGGTGGCGCTGGGGCGGAGGGAGTGCTGTGGGCCGGGGTGGAAGTTTGGGGGACTGGAAAAGGATGGGGGGCTGTGGGACTGGGCTGAGAATGGTGGGCGTCAGCAGGACTAGAGGTAGCTGTGGAGTCCAGGAGGCATTTGGGGGTGTCTGTGGGAACGTTAGGAGGGAAGCAGATCTGGCGATGCAAGGTAGGATGGAGAGGGCTGTGAGTGGGGATGAAGGACCTCCAGCTCATGAGAGGATGGGGGTCTGTGGGACTGGGATGGGAATGGGTGAATGCAGAGATCTGTGTAGGTTCTGTGAGAGTGGCTGCGAGTGGGGATGAAGGACTTGGGGCTCAGGAGAGTGGGGAGCTGAGGCACTGGGGTGGGGGTGGTGGATGTCAGCAGGACCAGGGTTTTGCTGGGGATGTCTGTGGGACTCCTGCAAGGGACGCAGATTTGGGGGTGCAGAGGAGAATGGAAAGGGTCGTGAGTGGGGATGAATCCCCTCCTGGAGCTCAGGAGGAGATGGGACTGGGTGATTCCAGGGATCTTTGGGTTTTGTAGGTCTGGGGTCATGGTGAGAATGGACGAGTCAAGGGGGCTTCTGTGCTGCTTTGTGTGTGTGTGGTTGGGGGAAGAAAAGGGCACAAGGCTTCACCCTTATGGTGAGGGCCTTCCCAGGTTGGAGCAACCGAGGGTGGTGTCCTGTGGGAGCTGGGTAAGCCCTGGAAGAGGTGAGCTCAGGTCCGTGGTTTAATTAGCCAGGCAAGCGACATGCAGAGGGCAGAGAGGAGACCTGGCAATAATTGGGGGTGTGTGTGAAAGGAATCTTAATTTCTAGGCAGGCTGACAATTGCTGCGCAAGGACTTGGAGGCAGTTCCTGAAGTCCCCCATCTGGCCCGCTGTGGAAGGCTTTCACAGGAGCTCTGTGCTTGGAGAGTCTGACTTAAACAAAGATTTGTTTTCTGTAGGCTTTGGCTTGCATAGGCTCTTGTTTAGAGTTGGTGGCTGGAGTCTCAAAACAAATCTGTTGGTGTCCCCAGTGATTTGTTTTTCCCAAGTGGCCTGTATCTCTGCAAGCTGGAAAACTGGCAGTGCAATGCTTTATTTGCATCAAATGAACAAAATAAAAATATCTCCAGTTAATTTGCACTCTGTGAGCACACAGCTGACCCAAGTCAGGGGGTCTGGGGACTGAAGAACACTGTAAACATTTTTCCCTCGTGGTTTACCCTGGTGATCAGTGTGCTGCTGTTGTCATTTGTATGTGGCACGTGCTTGCTGCCAGATGCTCCGGTACAGACAGAGGATGAAAATGTCTGGCTTGCTGGTGAGCTGGGATTCTAAATAAGTAGTTAATCTTGGGAGTACTGAGTGGTAAGGTTTGCACTCTCCCCTGTCTAGTGCCTGAAATCTCTGCTGGTTAGATTTGTTCAGGCTTCTGTGGCCCACTGGCATAGTTATTCATCATGAAGTAGCAACTGAGGAGGCAAGATGTGCTGTTACTATTTTTTAAGTTAAATTCCTTCCTGTAGCCTCCCTTACGGGTGTCCATTACTACATGGCTGAAGGCACTTACTACTCAGCTGTCTGTAGGTGGTTTATATCACTTTAAGTATGTGACATGAATGATCTGTTCTGCCTCTGTGACCCCAGAGACTTGGATAAATTGGAATCTAATGTGGAGGTAAAATGGGGCTTTCTTCAGTTAGTGGGATTCAGATCACTAGAAATCTGTTGCAAACAAACTTCCAGGATCTAAATTTTGTTGTTGGCATGAGCAGATTTAATTTTAGGGGTATCCTCTCCACGTGCTCTCTGTTGTAGGCGAAGTGTAGTCTAAGAAGGCGTTTAGACACGGGCCAGTTTACCAATAACTTCGTGTATTCTCCTGGCAGAAGAAAATCCAGACAGACAGACAGTTTTGTTCCAGGTCTTCAAGATTCTGAAAACAAACCCAGCTATTTCCTATGATCCATTTTGTAGTATCCAGTTGGGGTTTACATACAATCGAGTTCATGGTTTAAGGCCTTGTACTGATGTGTGAACTTGGCAAAGGGCAGTGAGGGGGTTCAGCTTCTGGAACTTCCCTGAGAAAAGCTCTGGTTCAGCGGATGCTGGGATAGGCAGTCACGGGGGACAGGAAAATGAGGTTGCTTGTGAAGTGGAGTGTTAAGTTCAGTGAAGCTGCTGATAGAAACTGTATTCTTTCACCTTTTGTCTCTAAAGAAACTCTGGTCTCTGCTGTTGTCTTGCTGTGGGTGAACAGAAACTCTCAGACTTTCTGAACTGCTCACAAACCCAAATGTTACATGGAGTTACTACAATTACTACAGCCCGTGCTGTTTTCATGCTTCTAAATATCATCCCTGTACATCTTTAGGTAACAAATTTAAGTAGGAATAGATGTGAGCACACATGTGGCTGCTGAATCAGTCACAGACAGCAATGCAGAGCTGGAGCATCCCCAGGGTTTGGTGGAAGCTCTGTGGGGTTGTATCCCCATGCTGTCTCTCCAGCAGCTGGGCTGACACGGTTCAGTGGAGTGTCTGATGCTGCTGCTTTCCCCAAACCAGGGATTCGGTGTCTTGCAGAACCATGGACTGTGTTGTAACCAGGTTGTGGCTCTTGTAAGTGATATAGGAACTTGTTGCAGATTATTTGTGGCTGCTGTTCTTTGTGGCATGGAGGAAGGACAGAGACAGTGATTTATAGTGAAAGCTGCCCGCTCCTTTTCCTGTATGTTCGCGCCAGATTTCCACCGTCGGGCTGTGGGATTCTGACCATGTGTCTGCCTTAGGAGGAATTGTTTTGAAGTCTTCAGGAGTTTTTGTAGAACAAAACTAGAGGAAACTGGCTCATCTTGGTGTGTGAGGTGGATTTTTATTTCAAAATGCTGCAGAATTCTCAGGATCTAAAAGCAGGGCTTGCTACATGGCAGGCAGATGGTGTCTCTGTCAGAAATATCTCTTGCCATTCCCATGGAAAATATTCCCAGCCATCCAGACTACAAGCCTTTGGGAAAAATAATCTGTGGTTTTCACATAGTTGAATGTGTCAGATTCCACTTGCAGCAGGCAGGATTCAACGATAGAGGGGATGGAGGTGGGAAGGAGTTAGTTGAGGGGACTTGGCTGAAATGGCTTCAGCGACGGCAGCAGGAGCCAGTGGTGTCAGGGTGAGAGCAGTGATGAGGTACAGGGTGAGGAAGAGCTGGGGAGGAGGAAGGGAAATGCTGCTTTTGGGGAGAGACATCAAGAGCACCACAACCATTTTAGGGGTGTCTGTGAACTCTCTTGGCACCAACATCTGTAGCTTTTTGGAGCTGGTTCATATAGAGGATCTATTTTGGGGTTGTGCTTAGACCCGAAGAAAGTTTTGTTAGTCTTACGCAGTGACTGTGCAGGTGTGATAACACCATCTGATCCCAGCCCTTTTTCCAGTGGTGCTGAACACACAGGTGGTGTGGAGTTAGTGATGAGTTACTCAGTAGGAGGTTTCTACTTGATTTAGTGGCTTCCATTCCAGTTTTCCCATGAAATGCAAATGTACTGTTTGCCTCATGTTGAAATGCTCCATTGTTCTGCTTTTTACAGGATCCTGGCATGTGAAGGCTAGCATATCCCTGTTTTGCAGGTAGCAATCTAAGGTTTAGAGAATAGGGTAGAAAATATTCATTATTATTAGATAGCTCGCTTTAATAATTAAGGATTGGATCTAGTCTGTTTCAATACACAGTGTTATGTGTATGTTCCTGGTGTATCTCCTAGACCTTGATTGTGAGTTCCCAGCAGTTCTGAGCTCAGCCTCACAGGAGACCTGGGGATCTACCCTCTGATTCTGAGGACCAGAATCAATAGCTGCCTGTGAAAACTTGGATTAAGCAGTTCTGGCATTGCAGGCTGTTCTTTTGCAGCATTCATGGCAGCAACAAGGTGCTTAAGCAGCGAGGACAATCCTTTCTGTCCCTGCAGGGTTTTTTTTTTGGAGACTACGTGCCTTTCAGCTGTAAAATTGGTCTTGTGGATAGCCTTCCTATCACATGGCTTTGGATCTTTTTAGAGGTCTGGTTTGGCTGTTAACTGAGACTTTAGTCCCATGGAGGGGGGGAATTACCACCACAGCTAAGGGCTATCATAGTGCATATGTACGGGGGGCTAAATTTGAATTGCAGGGGAATTTTAAAGTCAGAAGTCCTACAGTGTTTACATTGAGTTTCCAAATTTAGTGTTTTCTGGCCTGGTTTCTTCTGAGCAATCACTGAATGCTGTTTGTTGTTAGTTTTATATCAGCACTCACTTAATTACAGAGTTAAATTAATTTCACTTATGTGGCTCGTACTTACGTGTTCTAGGATTTCATTAAAAGCCAGTGTGCAGTTTACTAAAATGGGTCGTCTGATGCAAAATCTGTTACTGCAGAGGATTGTTTGTTTGGTTTTTAAATTGTGCTGCTGACTCACAGAGTGGTTGAGGTTGGCAGGGACCTCCAGAGGTCATCTGGTCCCATCCCCTGCTCGAGCTGGGCCACCCAGAGCTGGTTGTCCAGCACCACGTTCAGGAGCTTTTGAACATCTCAGAGGGTGGAGACTTCACCACTTCTGTGGGCAGCCTGCTCAGTCCCCCTCACTGTGTGAGTTTTTCTTGATGCTTGGGCAGGCCCTCCTGTGTTTCAGGTTGTGCCCATTTCCTTGGATCTTGTCTCTGGGCACAGGGGGGAAGAACCTGCTTCCATCCTCTCTGCACACATCTTTGAGGAGATCCCCCTAAGCCAGCTCTTCTCCAGGCTGAACAGCTCCAGCTTTCTCAGTGTATTCTCATGGTAGAGGTGTTGCAAGTCCCTTTAATCCTTTTTGTGGTCCTTCACTGTATCCTCTCCTGTAGCTCCGTGACTCTTCTATTACAGAGTCCAGTGCTCCAAGTGTGGCTTCACCAGGGCTGAGCAGAGTCCTGGGAAATTAGAGGCCAAATGCACTTTTGTATGTTAGAAATGGAGTCTAAACATCATCTTATTGCAGCAGATGATCTTAATTGTCTTCATTTTATACTGTGAAACAGCTTTGTTGATGTCACTGTTTTGGGGAGTTGGCCACGGGAGTTCACATCAAAAGTGCTTTATGGTACTTGCACTGAGTCTATAGTGACTGGAAATACTCTTGTTCCTTTGTTGCCTGGTTATTATGAAAAGAAGCTGAAAGTGTGTATTCTTTGTGATTTTTGAAAGGCTTTGGGGCCTTGTTAAAATCCCACTCAGCCTGTCTTGGACAACATCACAGCCTGGAGCACCACCAGCCAGCCAGTGCTGTGCTCTGAGTGAGGGTTGTTAGCAGCACCCAAGATCATTCTCCATGGGAGCTGGGGAACTCACAGGTATTTTAAAAAATGCAGCAGAGTCTCTAAGGCAAGAGGTTGAAGGAGTTGTCCCCCAAAGAGCAGATGTTTGAGTACCCCAAGGTGTGGAAGCAGATGTGTGTGGTACACGATTTACAGTTCAAGATCAGGTTCTGTTGTATACGTGTTCTGAAATCTTCATTTCGTAGCTTTTAAGTGCTCAGCTCTGAAGAACAGAAGCTTTTTCCATGCTGTGTTTTTGCTGTGGTCCACATGCCTGTCTTTGCAGGATTACAAAATCCCACTTTGTGGCACCAGTAGAAAGGGAAGATTTACACGGGTGCACATCTGGGTGGAAAGTGTACTTCTAATCCTGACAGACACCACGCACTGACAAAACGGAACTGCTGAAGATGTTCTTATACATCCAGTGAAGTGCAGGTGCTGCTTCTAGGATAATGATTCTGTTACCTTGCTCTGCAAAGCCCTTTAGCCTGCTGACAGTCCATGATGGTGCTCAGTAGCCGGTGGGTTTGGGTTTGCAGGCAGGTGTTACCCAGCCTTCTCTGGAGCACTGGGGCTGGGGACAGGCAGATGTTGAGGGCTGTGTGCAGCAGCAGCAGCAGGTTGTGACAAGTTCCCTGCATTGTGGTGTCAAGCAGCCTATGTTCATTCTGGAGCCTCCCATTATGCCTGAGTGTCTGTGTGATGGACCAAGTGCCATGCTTCACATCCATATTGAGGCTTATGAGAACAAGCTGCAGTTGGGGTTCCTCTGTACCTTTCCATTCTGTTACCTCCCCTTTAGCTTGCAAAGTTCAAATAACAGTGGACCACCACTTCTTTGGATATGTGCAAAATCATATAATCCACTGCAATATTGGTAATGTTTGCAAACCTGCAGAAGAATAAACTTGTAGAAGCTTGAAATAGGCAGTGGAAGGCCTTCCTCCTAGAGGAGGCAGCCTCTGGCCTGGATTAGGATTGCTTTGAAACCATATTCTGTGATGCCACTAAGGCGGGAGTCTGTGAAATAAACTTCAGTCCTTGTGTGTGTTGATCTGCTCAGCATTGCTGAGGTGGGTGGTTGCTGTCTGAATCCTGCTTTACCACATCAGCTGATGTGTTGGGATTTAAACTGCTGGGGGTTCTGTCTGCATCCTGCCTGGAGAAGGAAAAGTTCTGCAAACTGGTGTTCAGCACGGGCAGAGCGCGGCTGGGCTGCCTCATTCTGCTCTGTCTGTGCTCAGGCCTGGGAGGAAACAGCCATTTCAGCTCCCCAGAGGCCAAAGTCTGTCTAGTGATAAATGTTTGTGGCTCTTGTAACATTTGTGTGTCAGGGACTTGGAAGAAACCTGACCTCTGAGACTGAAGGCTGTCCTGATGGTGGTGGGGGGAAAAATTCCCAAAGTTGCATTCCTCATTGCTGTGACTTTACACCTGCGTTCTGTTTGGCAGCATCCTATTTATCACTGTTGATTGTTTGGCCTCCTGGAATACATGCTCTCTTTCTCCCTCCAGTGCACAGACAGAATGGGAACAAGAGAGAGGAAATGGAGGCACAGCTCCCTGCGTGCATGAGAAAAGCCAGCAAGAAGGGCTCAGGATATTGGGAGGAAGGCAGGCTCAGGATACTGGGAGGAAGGCAGGGACCGAAACTGCCCCTAAACACCACCTGTGCAGAGGGAAATACAAGAGATAGGGATCATGTTCACAGGCATGAAAAATCCCAGGGTGGTGTTTTCCTGAGAGTGGGAGCTGTGGAGGCAGCTGTACTGTACACTCTGGGTATTTTAAAGGATGAAGCCTTGTGTTTTTCTCCTCCCCTTCTGCTATTTGGAGTTGTGTTTGGATACTGGAAAAGCTGAATTAATGAGACAGATTCCAAATGTGTTGATTCATGGTTGTGTGTGCTGAGCTCTGGTGAAATGGCTTGATGACTAATTCCTACCTGAAACTGTCCAGACTGGAATATCTTGGAGGCTCCTACTTTCCCTGCAGTGGACGGGTGTTTAGTCAGAGTTACTCCTCTGTACTTCAGTGTGCAGGTTTGAATCGTACTTGAGCTCTCCGCCATGAGAGCAGGGGGTGCACACAGGCTGAAATGCATTTAATGAGTTGTGCCTGATGAATTGAGTTCTTTTCCTTTTTTCCCCCCGGAATGGCAGCAGCACCAGCAGCTCCCATGTCGGGATGAATGCTAACACTCTCTGCAAATGCCTTGTGGTGGCACAAAGGGCTCGATGGCAGAGGCTTCAAACACATTATTCCTTTTCCATCGCTGCCTTTGTCCTTCTTTCAAGCGGATAACTCACATATTTGCACTGACTGCTCCAGAGGGCTGGGAGCAGAAGCAACAGCATGAAACTAATGCGATGCTTTGAATTTCCCTGCCACTTACTGGGTGTTGAATAGCTGTAATTAAATTAACCAGTATATTGATTTCAGCACGCTGCTTGGGAAAGAGCAGAGCGGGAACACAGGCATGGGAGCTGCTGCTTGGGAGGCTTGGAAAGCTAGAGCAGGTTGATAAACTAATGATGGTTATCCTCTTCAATCTGTTTTAGCCTTTATGAAATTAGTTGATGGCCTTGCAGAGTAATTCCTAATAAAAGAAAAAAATATTAGGGTCTGTGGGTTTAGAGATGGCCAGAGGTGTGAACAGACATGGCTTAGTTTGTTTAGAGCTTGGTTTTGTGTTAAGCAATCTGTGTCACTCTGATGAAAGTGTTCAAAACCTCTCAGAAGATGTGGACAGTCCATTATCCCTTTGGCAGTCCTGTCGGGCACAGAACCAGGAGTATGGGATTCAAGGCTGACAGGTCTGAAACACTGAGGGAGGAGGTGTGTCTGTTCTTCCTAATCAATATTAAATTTATTTATACTCTGTTGGGTACTCGTTACTGGAATAGCCGTGGCAGTGGCAGGGACACTGTTCTGCAGGTGACTTAGGGTCTTGCTTTCAGGGATGACTAAATCAACATGTGAGTGCATTACTATAACTAAATGAAATAAAAATAAAATGGCACAGCTTCTGTGGGTAGGTGACTCTGAAACACCACAAACCCATGTTACTCACGAGCCCAAATGACATCTGGCATACCTTTGTGAGGTGGTGGTGTTTTAGCTGGGAAGATGATAGCAGCTTGCTTCCAAAGCTCTGGGGCACTACTGAGCATTTGATCAGAGGTTGTTTTATTTTGAGGGCTGTGCTCTTAGCAACTGCAGTTCATGAGGAGGGAGCCTTTTGGTTTTCTATTCTCAGTGTTAGCTTTCATTCTAATTCAAAAGGAGCATCGAACTTAATATTACAGTAATGATGAGATTTGCCACAGCTGCTAAGTTAAATTTTTATTTCATAACTACACCAAGAATAAAGTTCTTTTCTATCTTTTGCTGGAGTTATTTTTTTTTTGTATTATAGAGTTTCCTTTCAGTTGCTTCCAACCCTGTACCTGTGCCGTTCCTATTCCCACTTGTCCCATTTCCCCTTGCCCTCTGTGTAGGCCGTTGCCAATAATTTTCCTCTGCCTTCAAGTATCCATTTTGTGCATCTCTGCTGCATTTTTCCTTTGGCATCAGCACTCCAGGTAACTCATGTGCACCATCCTGTTTATTAATAGCAACGTGGCTGCTGGTTTTGGTGAGAGTTGACTAGTTTTTCTTTTTTTCCTTGAAATGGCCAAATTTCATTTAGAAAGGTATTCTCAGGAGCAGAGTTCAGTTGCATTTTGCTCTGAGGTGAGATCTACGGTTTTGGTTTGGGTTTTTTCCCCCCCACTAAGTGTCATTTAACTATTTCTACAGGGGTCTTTATATCCTACCTAGCAGAAAAGTGGAAATTTTTCTTCTGTAGGTGAAGGAGAGAAGAACAGGCAGGTGGTTGAAATGTAATTGTTGTTGCTGTTTAGAGACAAATAAAGGGTAAGCCGATGGGTCCTAGCAACAATAAAGATCTATTTAGTATGGATCGAGTTAAATACTGGTTGTATTTCAGCAGCTGGCATCTCCTAGGGGAGCTTCTTCCTGTGGAAATGAAGAAGTCCTGCCTCTGACTTTCCAAAAGGCCTTTCAGTGGAAAAAAATCCCATTTGCCTGGGGTGTTGAACTTGCAAATTGTATTTAACAGTATCAATGAGGTGAATTGGGGGTGAACTGCCTGTGAAGATTCACAAGGACTTAATGAGAGCTCTCAGCTAAGATCTTGTTCTTCTCCTGTTTGCTGAATGTTGGGAGGCTTCCTGCTAAGATTTCCTGACGGGGAGTCTTGGTTGGTTTTCAAGGGTGCATTAATTGCCTTGAGGATATGGTGAGTATTTCCTCAAATTGAACGCCTTGCACTTTGTATTCCCCCTCCAGCTCACGAGAAGTTAACTCTGCACAGGTAACAAATAAGCACAGCCCATGTTCCCTCTGCTGCTGCTCCTTGGAGCTGGGTGAGCCTGCAGAGCTGTGACTATTGCTGCTTTTGTGCTGCTGCTTTGTCTTTCGGCTTAACACTGATCACCACCTTTGACACTCACTGGCGCCTGTGTTAGGGGACTGGAAAGCTGCTTTTTCCTCATCTCCACGTTGCTGAAGTTTTAACTTGGTTTTGCCCTGTTTCATTTTTCATCAGTCATTTTTTTTCACAGACTCCCAGCCTTTAAGGTGTTTAAAAACGATTATTTCAGCCCAAAATCCTGACCAACATCTCTAACTGGCAGACTGTAGCTTTGTAGAAAGCTTAAGTAAAAATGCCAGTGGAAGGCTCTGATCAGGTACTTGTTTCAGTAAGGCAAAGTTCACTTTATTGTTGTATGTACTGGATATGTACAAATAGGGTGTAAGAAGTTTTTTGTCTGTCTGTATTTGCAGATGCTTAGTATTGCATCCCAAATAGTTTGCTATTTTCTGAGCTAAATCGATCCATGTGGATCAGTTTGCTTTTTTTTTCTTGTATCTTTGAACTCCCAGCTGTAGACTCAGCCCTGGGCAAGTTGATTGTTGAATTCATTAAGTGTATTGAAACTAATAAGGCTTGCTCTGGGAACATGTTCTTTCTACGCTGTAAAAAATAAAAAAGAAGTTTCAGTAGTCAAGAGCTGATTTTCAATTCTTCAGTCACATTTCCTTGTGTTTGGGCTGTATTTTCCAGTGGACATTTGCAGAACCTGCTGCAGAAAAAGCAAAGTTTAGCATTTAAAATCAGTGTTTCAGACTTAGGGTGTACTTTAAATGAAAGGAAATTGAAAGTAAAAAGAAGCTGCCTTTCTTCAGCAGGGTAAATTGTCCAGCGACAGGAGAATCCAATGTGTTTGTGGAGTGGGATGAGCAGGCTTGGGAGGGGGGTGTTGAACCTTGAGGTCTGTACTCTCTCACGTGAGTGTTCATCCTGGAGTGGAAACTTCTGGTCTGGCCAGAGGACTAACCCAGATGAGCTGCTCAGGAGCAGAGGCCTCATTTTCTGGAATACAATAAAATATTTGTATAAAGATCGGAACTCATTGAACGGGGTAAATCTTATGTTAATTGGTTTCAGTGGCTCTGCTCTGGGAGGGCTGTGGTGGTTTGATGTCACACTGCAGAGATTTCTCAGCTGCTGATGAAGAAACTCTTTTAAATTACAGACCAGAGCATTAAGAGAACATCCCCCAATTTCAGTCATTTCTCTGCTGGGGAGCCGCTGGACAGATAATGGTGTCAGCTGTTGTTACCAGACTGCTTTTAATGAAATGCTGCTTTTTGCAATATTCTAGCCCTAATCTAATAGCAAACTCTTGTATTAGCCCTAATCTAATAGCAAACTCTTGTATTGCACGCTCATTTTTGATCTCCCCATTTAAGACAAAATCTGCCAGAATTATGTTATGGAGATTTGAAGTGATTTAGTAATGAAGTATAACCCCAGGTAAGAGACTCCTAAATACTGCTGTCATCTTTAAGAACATGTTGGTACTTGTGCATGTTGTAGGATAGATAAAAATAAAATCCAATTTTCCCATGGTGGCAGAGGCAAGTTTCTTTTGTATATTGTGCTTAAAATGGAAAAAAAAAAAAAAAAAGAAGTTGAAGCTAGACTGCATTTGCACAAGGACGTTTGAAAAGAAGTGTTTTGTTAGGCTGCTAGACTGACATGATTCAATTTTGTCATGAATACAAGGGCTGCCCAGCATCCTGGGCATCTGGGAATGAAAGTTGGCCTCTCCCTTTCTGAGCTTCTTCAGATGTTTTGTTATGTTAAGCAGTGCAAAGAATGACGGACTTTCTCTGTGCTGCTGCTTAAATTTACCTTTTTGTTTGCCTTCAACTTTAATTTATTCTTTCAAGTCTGTGCCCAAGGTACAAAGATGGGGAAGTTAATAATGAGATTTAGAGGTTGCCTGGATAAAAGGATGGTGGTTTTTCCCTCGAAATCCAGGCAGAGCATTGCTCTGAACTGATTTCATGTGTGTTGGTGTAGGTTAGTCAAGTCCAAGTAAGGAGAAACCAGATCCTTCCATGCTGTGCATTGTCTGCATATGGACTTGTTTAGGGAGCTTTGCCAAAGCAAAGCTGCAGCCCAGCTTTTCAAACCGGCCAGCATCGATCACCAATATTCTGCTTAAACCAACAGAAGCCTTTTGGTAAAGCTGCTTTTTCTCCTCTGCATTTTGTGATCTTTTTTGGTAAGGTTCTCCACCCCTTTCTTTATGTTTTGCCACTTTGCCTAGAAAATGATTGAGAAGCTGCCCATTTCCTGTAGCTGTTTGTGTTGCATCTGTGTTTTCCTCCTAGAGCCGCCTATTTTCTCCTTTTATTATTCCATTTAGGACACAAGACATTACATCCATCTTGGATTTGCTCTCCCTAGTGCAAAGGAAGAATTGAGCACCTTCAGAGGAAACCGGCGTCTTGTGGAATGACGTTTTCCCTCCCCTCACCCACCAGTCAGGAGGTTTAGGTTCAGTTGTGTACTGAGCCTTGTTGAAATCTGAAACAACTGAGAAACTAGAACTTGTTTCTCTTTTCCTCTGCAACCTGCTGCCTCAGCTGGTGCATCTTATGCTGCTGCTGGCTTTGAAAGAGATTTACACTTAAAAAGTGAAAATTTGAGGTTGCTGCTTTAGTCTGTGTATTGACAATGACCTGCTTCATTTGATGCCATTTTTCTAACCTACCTATGCCCAAAGCATGCTTTGGAAAAACCTTACAGTATCTGAATGAAGTCACAGGACTGTTTTAGTATAAGCTCCATCTAAGTGCTGCTACAGTCTCCCCCTCCATGTGGGATCCTCACTGATCCAGGGAGTTAAAGTCACTGAGGAGTGTTCCCCCACTTGTTTTCTCTCTCTGCATAGTGCCAGCTTGACTTCTTGCACTTGGCTTGCTGAAGGCTTAAATAAGGAATGTTGCCAGGCAAGTGTGAGTGTGCAAGTTGGAAGGAAAACGGGGAAATGCAGAATTAAAGCAATTCTGAGTTAGACTTGGATCCCACACCCCATCAGTGGAGCATAGCTCTGGCTCTCCCTGCTGTTCTCTGCAGTGCCCTGTGTGATTCCTGACCTGTCCGTGCCTTCCCAGTGCTTTCCCTTGCAGCTGGAATGTGGTGCCCGGGGTCGGGATTGGCACTGGGCTCCCCTGTGGCAGCTCCCCTGCCTGCCTGCAGCACAGGCCAGGGCTTTGTCTCACTGGCAGGTTCAGCTGCAAATTTTTGTGTGTTTTGTTGGCCTGATTGAGATAAATTATACAGACAGAGTGCTTGGGGAATTTAGGATTGAGTTGGGGAGGCAGTGAGGGGATGAAAAATTAGGAATGGGAGGATGGTCTGGAAGCAGATCTGTCCTGTGGTGGATTGGAGGTGGGAGCTTGCTTGTCTGGGGAAGACCCTGGTTCTTAGGTGTGCATGGGAAATAGAATTTTGTCTGTAGTTCACTGATGGGAAAAGATGTGCTAGAGGAAATGTTTTAATTGTTGATACACTTAAAAGGGGAAATTATTGAAGTATTGAAACATTGACATTTCCCCAGGGTGTATCTATTGGTTTCCAGACCTGGAGAAAGCACTGACCCAGACTGCTAGGAGAAAAAATATCTAATGAGAAGCAATTGGAAGATACTGCCTGTGAGTTTAATCACAGAATCATGGAAAGGTCTGGGTTGGAAGGGACCTTGAAGCCCATCCACTCCTACCCCCTGCCATGGACAGGGACATCTTCCACTGTCCCAGGCTGTTCCAAGCCCCATCTAATCTGGCCTTGGACACTGCCAGGGATCCAGGGGCAGCCACAGCTTCTCTGGGCACCCTGTGCCAAGGCCTCCCCACCCTCACAGGGAATTTCTTCCCAATATCCCATCTAACCCTGCTCTCTGGCAGTGTAAAGCCATTCCCCCTTGGCTTGGCACTCCAGGCCCCTTATCAAAAGTCCCACTCCAGCCTTCTTGAGGAACTTCCTGAAGTTTGTGATCCTCAAACACTGGAAGTACAGAGGCATAAAGGGTCACTGCGTCCTCCAGTGTTAATCCCTCCCTAGGCAGTTTCTTTAGCTCCCTGATGGGAACAGGACTCTGAGCCGGACAATCTTCTGCCTTTTTTAGGAATTCAGAGCTGTTTGACAAAACCTCTGAAATTATTTTTCTTATGCCAGTCTTGAAGCATAATATTTTGAAACAATACAACACAACATGGATTCTCGTGCAGATCTTACACTTTGCTTGTGAAATTAATATAATTAGTGTCTCCGGTTAGTGTGGAGCTTTTTCTGGCAGTACAGGCATAAAACATTAGTGTCCTATAGAATGAAATTACTCAGTGTTGTACCACCATTAAAGCTTACAAGTTTGATTGACCTTCTGTAGAGTAATTTGGTTTTGTACTCCTTTAGATGATATTGCCCATCAAGATACTTCTGACAGGTAGCTTCAGTTAGGATTGCATTTTATATTACTTTTGTGAAGCTGGGTTTTTGCAACAGGCAGTTTTATTCCCGTGTACCCATTTGATTACAGTGACCAGTTTCTCTACAAAATTTGTATTAAATCAAGGATTATCATCCTGAAATTCTGAAATGTTTTTGTGAACTTTTGGTTGCTGTGAAGAGAAGATTTTCTTTATTCCAGAGGCAGCTTCCTTGTTCCAGTTTCATTATTTCCCATTGCCAATCCTTTTGTTTTCCTAATTTTTAAAATAATTTGTACTTGATGGGGTTCATTTGAATGAAGTTCATGCCTTTAAATGTTCTCATCTTGATCGGATTTAGTGCCAAGTGTCTGATAGTTGTGAGCTCTTCCCCACGCTCCTTCTATGTTTGCTAACTCTGAGCAGGGTTTCATGTATAAACATGTAGAGATGTAAAAACTATCTGGGCAGGGATTTTTGAAGTTTGCTGTTGCTTTTATGTGTTTTCAGAATCTTATTTTGTTTCTGAGGTTGTGTCGGCTTCCCCCTCCTGGCTGGTGTGCTGGTGGATATGTTTTTGCATTTCCCATTTATTATTAAGTGGAAATAGGGACTATGTGTACAAGTAACATTGAGCTTCTCCTTTAGATACTGTATCAGGCTGTTTGCATTCAGCACTTAGAGTGGCACCTGCATCTTTTTCTGCTCAACATCTCATGTGAGATAATTTCTTCCTGGAATTACTCCATTATCTTGATTCCTCTTGTGCATCCAGTCTTTGGGGTTCTCCCCCTCGCCACCCCCATTACCTGTGATTAAGCTGGGGGGTTTTGATTAAGTTTTGGGGCCCTGATGAGCCAACAGGGATTAAAAGTGGTTTACAGCAACAAGAATGAAGAGGAACATCTTGGCTGTGTTTCTGTATCTTGTGGAAACAAGGTGGATTAAGTGAAGTTCTGAAATAAGAGAAAATGTCACTTTGTACTGATCCATGCCTGGTTTTTGCACTCAACAGGAGGAATCGTTTCTCTTGAGCTGATGCTCCCTTTCTTCACTTTCAGCTTTGTAGATCTACACAGTTCAATGGTTAGCTTGGATTTATTTTTCCATAATTTCTTAAGAAAACCCAACCTTTCATGATTCCCTGGCTTCTTGAAATGACTTCGGGATGCCTTAAATACTGTTGTCTCGAAGTCACAGCCTCTCCAAGATTCTTGACTTTCTAGCCATTAAAAAAAAAAAAAAAAAAAAAATCATGGAATCACAGAATGGTTTAGGTTGGAAAAAGCCCATCCAGTTCCACCCCCTGCCATGGACAGGGACACCTTCCACTGTCCCAGGCTGCTCCAAGCCCCATCCAACCTGGTCTTGGACACTTCCAGGGGAGGGGCAGCTACAGCTGCTCTGGGCACCCTGTGCCTGGGCCTCAGCACTCTCACAGGGAGCACTTTCTTCCTAAATCTTCTCCATCTAAATCTCTCCTCTTTTAGTTTAAAACAGTGGTTTTAAACCCCCTTTTCCTGTCACTGTCTCACTTCGAAAAATGTCTTTCTGTTATTTAAAAGCCCTCTTTAGGTACTGGAAGGACATGAGGAGGCATCCCAGAATCCGCTGCCTATGTTCCCATTTGTGCTGTGACTGTTTGATTTGAACTCCATTCCCTCAGTGTGGAATTTTCAGTGTCTGGTTTACCCCATTGTTCTCCTGGCATGTCCAGGAGCCGTGATAGCATTTAACTGGGAGCACTGAAGGAAGAGCTGTATGGAACAAGGCCAAATGGTACTGACTGCAAATCCAGTCTGGTTTTGTCCTGATGATGTGGAGCTGGGATTAATTTTACCACTGCAGGGAGGCAGTGCTTACTCTACCTCTAATTGCTATTGACACCCAGGGCAAGCTGAGGGTCCTGCCCCGTGTTCAGCGTGACCTTGGATCGTGTGCTGCAAAAAATAACAGCAGCTGCAGTGTTTGTAATATCAAGGTCTTATTTAGGGAAATACACTGTAGTGTCCTGTAATGAATAGTTTTGTGGGGCTTTCAGGTCTCTAGGTATATTTAAATGTTCAGGGAGCAAAGGGTAGACAAAAAATGTTACTTTTGCTGGGTGTGCAGATGTCACCGCTCACTCGGTGCAAGGGAGAGCAACTTTTTACATGAGCAGATAGTGATAGGACAAAGGGGAATGGTTTTAAACTATAAAAGAGAGGTTTAGATTAGATATTAGGAAGAAAGTGTTCCCTGAGAGGGTGGGGAGCCCTTGGCACAGGGGTGCCCAGAGAAGCTGTGGCTGCCCCTGGATCCTTGGCAGTGTCCAAGGCCAGGCTGGACAGGGCTTGGAGCACCCTGGAACAGTGGAAGGTGTCCCTGCCCATGGCAGGGGGTAGGAGTAGATGGGCTTTAAGGTCCCTTCCAACCCAAACCCTCCTGGGATTCTGTGATCTAATTGCCTTGAAGCTAATTCCATGCTGCTTAGGTGTCTCAGGCTCAAGGAATGAGGTATTCCAGAAGGAAATTACCTGTGATTAACCAGCTGATAATCCAGAGCAGTTCGGTTTGAGTGAACACTGTGGTAAATAAAATGATTCCCAGAAGCAGAACAGGGGATGTTCAGGAGAGCCTGCAATGGCTCCTGGATATTTGTATGAAAAATTGTGTTTCCTTCCACTACATTGCAGCTCTTACCTGTTCCTTAGGCTGTGGCACCTCTGAAGTGATTGCTCTGTAAGGCCTTGGAGCACTCTGTGAGAGCTGACATCTGTAGGCCTTGATCTCCAAACCTGCCTTGCCAATTTATGGACTGGGGGAAGTGTTTGCTTGAACATGCAGATATCAGTGGAGCTGCTGGTCCTGAAAGCTGTTTGTTCCAATGTGTTTGGTCCTGTTCTTCCCTGTCTTACTCTTCTCTTTCTCCTCCCAGGTCTGGATGCAGAGTTGTCTTACGTGAGGAATGATGTGGTTAATCACTATGCCTTGTCCTTCAATCTCCTCATACCCAGCGAGACCAACAATCTCCACTTCACCTGGCATGCCAAATCCAAGGTGAGCAGGTGTGACTTCTGCTCTGGGTACTTGAGACATGAGCTGTTCTGCTTGGTGAATACCCACTGCTATCATTTAAGGGCTTTTTTCTTTGCAAAAATTAGCATATGCAATGTGCAAAATACTTATATGGCTGCAGGCAATAGGTTAAGATGGTTTATGTCCAAGCTGGTCCCTATTTTAGAAAGTTTAAGCACTTACTTCATTTCTGCTTCTGGCAAGGTCTATGTATGCATACAAGCCACTGCCTGTGGAATCTCTTCCCTTGGTGCACTGGACACACAGAAGGGCAGCCAGGAGCTGAAGCCTCTGGAAATCATACACAGAGCAATTGTTGTAGAGATTTCTAGAAACATATGCTTGGAGACAAGGAGAGCCTATAAAAGCAGCATCCAGTATGTTATTACTGAGCCCTGATTAAATGGAAAGGGTTTTTATGTCACTTAATCACCATGCCTGGAGCACGCAGCAACAGCTGTCAGAGAGATTGCATATGCTCTTACATTCTGAAGCATTTCCAGTTACTTAACAATTTATTTTCATATATGAAATGATCTGTTTAGTCTCTGCCAGATGTTCATTCTGTTTTTTTAAACTTGAGTGATGGTTGTTCTTCTGCCCTTAAGTAGGAAAGGCTGCATGAGGAGCAGTAGCATTAAACAACACCAGTGCGGGTCCTGAAGATTCCTCCTGCCATTGTTCTTCCCTTTGAGGTGTAACCTGTTAAGAGAAGTGACTTTTGGCCTGCAGTGGAATTGGGTCGAGTGCCAGCCAGCCCCGATACCATATTCCACATGCACAGGGACACCTCAGTTATTTGTCATTCGACTAGGAGTTCCCTTGTCACAGCTTCAGCCCTGCATCACTGGCCCATCCCTTTGTTTCCTTGGGCCTGGCTGTGAACTGTGAGGAGGAATTTTGGGGCCTGTGTAGCCTTGCTTCCCATTCCTGTGATTCCACCCCTCGGCATCTTCCATTCGAGCTTGGAGCAGTGCAGCTTGGAAGAGCTCAGGAACTGGATTGTGTCTCTTTCCATGGCATCTCGACTGAAAAAATAAATTCATAACAGAAATGAACCATATTATGTTTCAGAAAGGGGGAAAGACTAACTATTGGGGCAAAATCAAGCAAGTTCTGTCAGCTGAGAGTGGAGGGGTAGGGTGAATTTCCAACAAGATCTTATGACTTAGAGTAGGTCCTGTACTTTTTTTGAATGAATGTTTGCAGAGTCAGCTTCTTAAGTGGAAACAAAATCTTGACTATAGTTGAATAAACTATTTCTAAGCAGTTTTGTTTGTAAAACTGTCTGCGGGAGGGGGAATTTTTTGAATTCTTACAGCTTTAACAAACTGCCTTTTGAACAAGTAAGTTTAAAAGTATCATCCAGTGAGGTTTGTGGGGGATTTTTTTTTAATACAGCACTCTGAATTCTGCCCCAGATTTTAAGGAATGGTTTCAAGAGCAGCTTCTCTTTTGGCTTTCTTAATTTGAACTGTCACAAATGTCTTGATACTGAAATGTCACGTAAGAAACTTGGAAAATGGATGCCTAAAATTACAGCACTCCTTGAAAACAATGTATGGGTTTTTATTTTCAGGAAGAATTATGAAAAGGGATGTTGCATTTCTTTATACTCCTGGACAGATTTCTGATGTGTTTTCTCTCTCCCGACTGTTGATGCAGGTTGAGTATAAACTGGGATTTCAGGTCCATGATCCCATGGCTATGGCTCTGCCCCAGGCCAACATTTCTCTACAAGGAGAAGTTCCTCGCACCCTCTCAGGTAAACTTCCCACCCTCATGCAGCTCATGGATGAATAATGGACATTTAGCCACAAATGCAGTTTTAATAAAATGCTTAATAAAATTGACATAAATTAATTTAAAATCTGTCTCCTTTAATGCTCTAATGGCTCAAATGATGAGTGAAGACTAAAACAGCATTTCTTCATGTGGAGTTCTTTATAATGTGCTCATTTATGATGTTTATAATGTGCTTCTAAACATCATCTCCAAAGGCCCTTATTTAAATGTTCTTTGAGGGCACTGTCTGAGAGAGGCTCCCAGTCCCCTGTAACCCCTGTGCTGTGTTCACAGTGTTCCGTGTCGAACTCTCCTGCACTGGCAGACTCGACTCCGATGTCACAATACTGATGCAGCTCAACTTAACAATAAACTCCTCAAAAAACATCACAGTTTTGAATTTCAAACGGAGGAAAATGTGCTACAAAAGTAAGAGATTCAGTTTCAGATATTTAAAATGTTCTTGCTGTTTAAATGTGATAGGACAAGGGAGTGGGATGGTGTATGATGTGGGACAGCAGTAACAGAGTGAATTTTGGGGAGGATCAGAAGAAACCAGGTGAAATTCTGCCTTTCAGAGAGGAATGGGTGCTTTTGGTTGAAGCAGAAGCTGGTGGATGAACAACTTTCCCCAAGAGTTCTGCTGCACTGGCTGACCTTTTTATAGATATATGACCAAAAGCTCTTCTCTGTGTTTGGAAAGAAAAAACTAGTTCCCTCAAAACTGCAGCATTCTGAGAATTCAAATTGTTCTAGGAATGACCAAAAAAATCTACTTACTTTATAAATGGTGATAAAATGGGCTGTTTATAGTGAGTGTAGGAGGTGTTAGTTTGTTAGATGTGAAGGATAAAATGATCTTGGGAGATAATCCAGATTTTGGAAATCCTGGATCGACTCTTCTGTGTTTCCACTTGGGCATCTGCAAGTGTGATTTATTCTTGGATTGTTCCTTTTTACTGTTGCTACTTCCTAGAATTTTCGTAGCATTTTCATAGGCATCAGAAGAAAATTTATTTTGGAGAATCCCAAGAGCTGTGCCCTCATTAAAAATGGCTGTGGTGTCTTACTCCTAGGTAGTATTTGAAGATGGCCACCTCTCTCTTTGCATGTTCCTCCTGCCTCTGTTCAGCTTACTTGGAGCCTTTGAGGACAGTAGCTGTCTTTCCAAAGGGAGGTTTATCACTTTTCTTGAGGATAAATGTCTCAGGATGAACTCGTGGAAGGCGTGGATGGAAGAGCCAACCATTCCTTGTAGTACATAATGTTGGGATATTCATGTTCCTGGCATTGAGGCTTCAGGAAGACCATTCTTAATTCTAAGTGTGTATCTCCTTATAGTAAAAATGGAGGTCTGGCTGATAATGTTGATGTTTTTACCTTTATTTCATGTATTCCTGGGTGTTTTTTCAAATACTCCAAGCGAGGGAAGTCAGCCCTGTTGATCTGTTCACAGCTTACTGAGCTGTGGATGTGTGATGGAGCTTTCCATTGGCACCACACAATTCCCTGGGGGGTGAGACAGAGCCACTGCCTGAACCATCAGAAGTGCTCCTTACAAAGATTTCGTTTCTGCAGGTTCATAAAGCCAAAGAGCTGATTGGTGTAGAGCAAACGGGTTTCTGATTGAATTTAATGCATAAGTTAGGAATATGTAGGAATATACAGGAACTTGCTAGTGATTTTGCTCAGGGCATTCCTGATAGCTCCTCCTCAAGTTCACAATAGGGATAAAAAAATGAAAAGTCTGAGTCTTCCCTCCCTTGAGTTACTTTTTCCGAAGCTGAACTGGCTTACCAAGGAGTGGGAAGGGGCTGTGCTGTGTTGGACACAACCAGGAGCAGGAAGGGGGATGTGCAGGTGGGATTGTGCCTTTGCAGCCACAGAAGTCCATGGGATTCTGTCAGCTGCCTGCAGATCCTCAGGGGGGTTCACCTAGAGGCATCTCCACGGCCTGCATCCCCCAGCTCTGCACTGCTTCTCATGGTAACCACACTCAGAGTAAGCTTCATGAAGATTTACCCTCTTTCTAAAGGACATGAGCTGAGCATTGCCCTCCTGCCTTCAGTTGCATATTTATGAGTATTTAAATGGGTATCTCCTCTTTTATCCTGTTTTAACTCTTTAACTCCTGACTGGCATCAGCTGAGAAGGCACAGTGCCCCTGGCTGCATCTCTGACTCCTTCCTAGGATGAGCAACATTAGATTGGAGCCAGGATTTCCTCCAAAAGATCAGGGCAGTCTTGACTGAACATCCCAGGAATGATTTTCTCTCCTGTAGGAACTGATTCTGTGAGGTCTTTGTTTAATGCTTTAGTAAACATGTATTCTGCCCTTCTTCTTCCTGCTGCTTTGGACCTTGGACAAGCTGCAGGGTTTTAGATAGATTCAGGGGGTTCAAGCTTTGCCTCACTGGACATGTGTGTCAGCAGTGAAATACCTGACCTATGTGTTTCAGTGTGATTTTAATTCTGCCATGGGTAGGTATTTAAATGGAAATGTGTGGATGGGTGCAGTCCTTGAGTCAGCTCTCCTCTTTGGAAAAGCAGATCCGTGCTTCTGTACCTCAGGCAATGTGAAGGGCTGCAATAGTAAATGCACTCCAAACTTCATGGCTTTCTCTCATCTCTTTAGAGCTTGAACCAGAAGTCAAATCTCCAACAGCTGATAAAAACAGCAGCAAGGCTATCTGTAAGTAATCCTGAATGTACAGCTTGGGCTGTAAAAACTGAAAAAGTTGATATGTGCTTTGATTCCACAGCTTTCCCCTATGAAAACAGTCCCCAGGTAGTCTGTGCTATACCCAGTACTGCAGTGGGTTTTTGGTAATTAATTGTTTTAACTGGTGAAGAGGAAAAAAACCTTTTCCAAGTCTTGTAACAACTTTTGTATCACATCTGAGGGGCTCTGGTTTCCGTACACAACTCTGATCTATTTTCTTGACCTTAGGACCTGTCTGGTTTGCTGTTTTAATTTATCACTATTGAAGGAATAGAATGAGGTAGTTTCCTTTCCTCCCCTTCTAGCTGGGAATGTCATTGGCTGACTGTGGCTCCATAATACTCAAAATGGGAGCATTTTTGCCAAAATGCTGTTGGAAAGCAGTGGAAAAGAGTGCTCAGTGCTCTCTTTCCCTCCCACTGTCTCTTCCAGGGTAGTTGTTCTCCAGGATTCCTGATTGAACATTTGGGATGGCTGAGGCTGCTGCCTCTCCCTGCCTCCAGCCCCTCTGCTTGTGGTGCTGTAACAAACTAACAAAATGTCATTTCTTGGGGGTGTTATTTGGGGTTTTTTGTTGGTTTTTCTCGTTTTTGAGGAGGGTTCAGTAACTTTCCACCTCTGTTCCAGTCGATCCTGTAAACGCAGCTCCCACCACTTCGACCCGGGTGTTCTATATCAGTGTGGGCGTGTGCTGTGCTGTGATATTCCTGGTGGCAATAATCCTGGCTGTCTTGCACCTCCACAGCATGAAAAGAATAGAGTTGGATGACAGGTATGTGTTCAGGCTTTCCCAGTGTGCTTTTGGG
Organism: Rhipidura dahli; assembly: GCA_013399225.1. Lineage (NCBI taxonomy): Eukaryota > Metazoa > Chordata > Aves > Passeriformes > Rhipiduridae > Rhipidura > Rhipidura dahli. Next base: position 125,972 of record VXAC01008820.1, read on the forward strand.
ACATATTTACTCAGATTTGTGGGAGTTTGATCTCAAAATGAGCACTCTGGGGTAGTTTGCAATTTCTGCTCCCGATAGCAAGCTGTAGCAGATACTGCCTGTGGAGGGTTGTGGTAAGAGCTGTGCTGCAGAAAGGCTGCAGTTGCAGGTGCTCTGCTGTTTATGAGGTGGAAGGGTTATTCAGGTTTTGCCAGAATATTTGTGTAGAGTGGGAAGATTCTGACGGAATCAGGTCTGCAGGGATTGCCAGGACTGAAGGAAAAATTGACTTGGGCACACTGGAAAGGCAGCCTGAGAGAGCTGGGTATGTTCATACTGGAGAAGAGAAGGCTCAAGGGAGACCTTAGAGCCCCTTCCAGTGCCTGAAGGGACTCCTGGACAAGGGTCTGGAGTGCCAGGACAAGGGGGAATGGCGTCCCACTGCCAGAGAGTTTTTGCCTTTATTTTACCTTAGGTGGGATATTGGGAAGGAATTCTTCCCTCTAACAGTGGTGAGGCCCTGCCACAGGATGTCCAGAGAAGCTGCTGCTGCCCCTGGATCCCTGGAAGTGTCCAAGGCCAGGTTGGACAGGGCTTGGAGCAACCTGGGCTAGTGGAAGATGTCCCTGTCCATGGCAAGGGTGGGACTGGATGGGCTTTGTGATCCCTTCCAACCCATAACATTCAGTGATCCATGATTGTCTGAAAACATTTGGATTTTACTGACACCTGCAGGAGACTGAATTTCAGTTTTCTCTACTTTGATTGATTTTCCAGTGCTCACTTTGGCCTTAGGGTGCAGTCTGAGCATTACAACTGCTTGGTTGTAAAACTGGCAGTGTTGGGCTCTCCCAAATATATTTCCAATCCGGAAAAACCGTAGCACATGCTTGGAAAAGGGACTTGTAACATGAGCCCAAGGGCATTGGAGTGGGGATTAAACACTGAGGAGAAGGGAGGCTGGAAAAGCAGGTGGACTGAGGCAGTGTGAACAGCCTGCATCAGATGCAACTGTTGAGGAGCAGGCAGTGTGAAACTGGATCCTTCGGAAAACAGTCGGCCTGTGGGTGGTCACCCCTGTGAAAGGATATCTTGAACTGAAGGATGTCTTGAACTGCTGCTGTGCTGCCTGCAGCCTCATGGAGCAGCTTTATCTTTTCATCCTCCTCTTTTATCCATTCATCTGTTCCTTTCAGTTTTCTCCCTGCCACTCCCTCCCCTGGTGTCCCCAGCCCATGTGGCTTTGGTGGTGCTACTGCGTGGAGTAGTTGTGGTTTCTCAACTGATTGTAACCAAATGAACTTGTCAGCCTTCCTCAACTCCGTTTGCCTGATTGTCTGATGGTGGGGTTTTAATCAGCTGAAGGTGTTAAAGGATGTGCAGCTTGCTTTATTTCAGAAAGGAAAAACATTACATTTATAGTGTGGGATCGTGTCATCTGTGAGGTTTTGAGGTGGCCAGCCCAGCAGTATGATCAGATGTCCTTCCTTCTACTCCATTGCACTGGATTTCTGTGGAGATATGAGGTTAAAATCCTAAAAAACCAACTGATCTTCTGTGGAAATAAAGCTGAAAATGCATCTCATGTTAGTCCTCTGTGGATTGCAAGTGTTGATAATTACTCTGAATCATTATATATCCTCCTGATAAATTCAGGGGGCTTTCCCTTTCTGTGGGAGGGGATTGGAACAAGATGATCTTCAAGGTCCCTTCCAACCCAGACCACTGAGTGATTTTATGAAGTTTTGCCGCTCCTGGAGTTTAGCTCTTCAAGCACCATGAGATGATGACTTATTTTTCGAGCCTGAAGGTGCCTGGCCTGGCAGAAGTGTGGCTGTGCTGCTGTGTAAAAGCTGTGCTCAGGCAGTACCAGAGCAAAGACATAACAGAAGCAAAATGTGCCTGAAAATCAGGAGCTGGGTGGTTTGTTTTGAACAAACTCACCAAGAGAAGCAACTACTTCTGATTTGTTTGTGAATAATAATCTCAGACTGTTTCTGTAAAAGGTTCCTGGATGAAATATGACAATGTCATTAGGGTTAACGACCTCCCAGGAGCAACAGAGCCTGGAAAACCCACTGGTGCTCTTAATTTCAACCCCCAGAACTAAATAAAACTGAGGAGGGTTGTTAACTGGAAGTTCAAGCCAGGCAGCTGAGTTTACAGGCTGCACATGGATTATTTAGGAGCATTGTATTGGAAGTCCACAGCAAATGCTGCAAACCTCGGAGCAAAGGCACTGGAAAAGTGCCAAGGAAAGCTGGCAGGGTTTAACAGCAGGATAATGGGAGTCAATAAAGCAAGAAGGCATCGTTTAAATAGCTGACAGAATATGCAAGTGAGGAAGCCCAGGAAGCGAGTTAAACCTAAAAACCAGCAAGAAGCCAACCCAAAAGGGAGTTTTTCAAACTTGCAACAGGCACTAAAAGAATAATTCCTTTCTCACACTTGCCTCTGGCCAAAGGAATCCGCAGGGCTAGTGGGTGATCAGGTTACAAAAGGAGTTTCCAGCTGGAGCAAGAAGAGGAAATGCAAGTTGTGCCTTGGTGTGTGATGTGGACACCATGCCAAGACACTCCTCCCCACTGCAGAGTGCATCATACTGAATATCTCATGGATGCCATTGTGGGAACAGTTCAAATAAGCAGCAAGAAATTGCCAGCTCCAGGGAATATTCATTCAAAAACTCAGAAGGAAGTTAAAGGGGAGTAGCTAGACCAGCATCTGTGGCTTTTAGCTTCGTACTAAATGCTGTGCTGGAATCCTGCACCTGGAAGACAGGGAATGTGGGAATAACTGTAAAAAAGTGGTTCCAGGGAGAGATTGAGGTGAGCTATAAATGAGTAAGTTTGTACTGTGAGATTCAGTAGATTCTGTTCCAAAGAAAAAATCCAGTGGGTGCATCCATGGTTGTGGTATAATGAGGAAGAGTGGACTCAGATTGCTATTTTTAAAGGAAGCCAGGCTTCAAAGGTAGCAGTGGGCCTGGAGGGCATCACCAGCCGTGTCTGACAGTCCTACAGGGGTGGCTGGCACTGCTTGGTCAGTGCTCAGCAGCAGCCCAAGAAACATTAAATGTTGATTATTTGGCAAAGCAGTGGTTATATCCCAAACCAATTTCCTCTTTGTCCTCCCAATGCAGTCAGCAGTGGAGAAGCTTTGAAGCTGGATAAAAGGGGGGGATGTTTGTGTGTGTTTGGGGGCGGGGAGGCATCAGAAAAGCTTCTGGCCCTGCCGTCTCTCCTGCCAACAGGTTTTTGGTCCATTACATCTGCAACAGCCCTTTTTATAGGGTTTTCACTATGAAAACAAGGCAGAAATCAGCCTGCTGTGGTTTAGGCTGTGGTTTGCCTGTCTCATGGATGCTCTGTGGACCCCTGGTCATTCTGCCCAAAGAAAGCATCTCAAAAAGCACATTTTAGGTGGTGCTGGAAGGGGCAGCAGGTAGCCTTAGGGAGGGGAGTGACAAGGTGGGGTAGAGCAGTTTGGGCTGTAAAATGGAGCCCTCATCTGAGTGGGACATCAGCGCCATGGGAGAAACATGTGCAAAGCTTCTCTGGAATATAATAGCTGTTCTTGGTATGACAGGGTGGTTCTGGCAGGGAATGTTTTGTCACTTGGATTATTCAAAAGTGGGGAGAAGTACTAGAAGATAGAGCAAATGCTGGAAAACACACAGGAGGGAGCTGTTCATGCTCAGCAAACCGTTTATGAGTTACCTGAAGTACATTTCAAAAACTTGGCTCTTTTAAAGTCTTGCCTGGAAAATCTCCTGGTTTTGACCTCGAGAAGTTAATTTGGAATGTGTTGGAGTGGCAGGCAGTGATGTTGATGAGCATTTTTTGTTTCCCAACAGCATCAGCGACAGCAGCAGCTCGCAGGGGCTGTCGCAGCCCTCCACGCAGACGACGCAGTACCTGCGGGCTGACACGCCCAACAACGCCACGCCAGTAACCAGTAAGTGTTAATCTAGGCACAGACCCTCCTGCCACGCTGCTCTGGGTTCAGGTACAAGAGGAGAGCATGAATAATCCTCCGGTTTTGTCACTTTGCCTCTTGAATTCACACTGTGTGTGTTTTGTCCAGCCACGCCATAGTCAGGAGTGAATTCTGGGGCATGTGAGTGGTCATATGAGCATGAGACTGTTTGTCCCTTGGGTTGTTCTCCCTGCACCCAGAGCAGTCAGCCAGCCAGGCTTCACCAGTAGCTGTGAGGCATCTGTTCTTTAACACTGGGAAGAACCCACCTCGTGCAGTCCAAGCAGAGAGAGAGCAGGATGTATCCACCCAGCCCTGGGATCAGTTACCAAAGCAGGTGATCCCCTGTGCATGAACCCTGATGCTTTTGTTATTCTTTTCATCTCCTGTTGCTTCCAGCTGTGCTTGAAGTGATATAAAGTAGCTGAAGAGAGCAGTGAGTGGAAAGGAAGGGTGGCAGCAGTTTCTGTACTGATCTGGTAACTGATACCACAGAATCACAGAATATCCCAGCTGGAAGGGACCCACAAGGATCATCCAGCCCAGCTCCTGGCCCTGCACAGACACCCCAACAACCCCACCCTGGGTATCTCTGAGAATGTTGCCCAAATCCTCCTGGAGCTCTGGCAGCCTCGGGGCTGTGCCCATTCCCTGGGGAGCCCGGGCAGTGCCCAGCACCCTCTGGGAAAAGAACCTTTTCTGATCTCCAACCTAAAAACCCCCCTGACACAGCTGCAGCCATTCCTTGGGTCCTGTCCCTGGTCACAGAGACAAAAGCTCAGAGCTGCCCCTTGGGAGGAGCTGCAGACAGGGGTCGAGTCTCAGTCTTCTCCAGGTTGAACAGACCAAATGCTCTCAGCTGTGTTCTGAGTTAATTCTGTAGTTAATTACCTGTGGAATTTTTACTCCTGAAATTATTGTCTGGTGGAGGGCAATCCCATCCAGCACTGCTCCAGGGAAGGGACTGTTCCAGCTGGAGGGAAGGTGACCAGCATGGGGTTTTTTAAAGCACCCCAAAGTCTCTCCCACTGTCCTCTGATGGCACTTGGTGACAGTGACTGTCCCATCATGAGGGAGCACAGCAGAAAGGTTGTTAATACTTTCAGCCCTCCTATGTTCTCCTTTTTTTCCTCCCTGTGTGTGGAAACAGGTGCACACCTGATGCTGAACTGCAGCTGTGGGAGAGATTTGGCTCACTTCTGAATTGTTATGTATCTCCCTAAAAAAAAAAAAAGGACCTTATTTGTCATCTGAGTTCATCTTTCCCTTGCAAAGAGCTGCCCTTAAAATTTATTTGGTATAAACATTAATTTTAAAACAGGCTTTTAAAAATTTAATATATGAAATGTTAAAATTCCTTTTCAAGAGTTTGGAAGAGACCTTATCCTGCAACTTATTCTAGACCTGGTTTCCTTCTTGGCACCTGAGTCATCCCCAGCTTTTTTATTTTCTGTCTCTTAAAGTCACAGAATCATTTAGGTTGGAAAAGCCCTCCCAGGTCATTGACTCCAACTGTTCCCCCAGTACTGCCAAGGCCACCCATGTCCCCAGGTGCCACACAGCTTTTAACTCCCTCCAGGGGTGGGGACTCCACCAGCTGTGCCAGGGCTGGACAACGCTTTGGGGAATGGAATTTTCCCTCTTGCCCAATCTACACCTCCCCTGGCACAACTCGAGGCCTTTCCCTCTCCTCCTGTCCCTGTTCCCTGGGAGCAGAGCCCAACCCTCCTGTCAGGGAGCTGTGCAGAGCCACAAGGTCCCCCCTGAGCCTCCTTTGCTCCAGGCTGAGCCCCTTGCCCAGCTCCCTCAGCTGCTCCTGGGGCTCCGGCCCCTTCCCCAGCTCCATTCCCTTCCCTGGACACGCTCCAGCCCCTCAGCTCAGGTTGAGCTGTTGATGTCCTCTCAACCTCAGGTTTTTTGTTTGGCTTTCTAAGTGGTTCAGGTTAATTCAGCTGAGTTCCAGTTGCTGGAATGTCATCCCCCAGAATCCTCTGGCCAAGGGCAGGGGACCAATCCCAGGGTGATGGTTCAACCCTCCTCACCCTGTCCAAGTGGCAGCTGTTTGCTGGGGGCAGCCCTTGCCTCACAGTGTCTCTTACCTGCTTTGGGACATGCCCCGTAGCACTGGAGATGGTGAAAATTAGGAGGAGAAGAGAGAAGGTTGGATGTGTGAAAGAATCAGGATTGACATTCCTGGTCATTCCACAGTTGCAAAATTTTGTTTTCGGTAATATTTAAATTTTGAAGGAAGTATTACCAGAGTAATTCTCAAGGTTCCTCTAATAATTCATATACATGTACAAAAACCACTCGGGCCTTTGACTCTGCTGGTGTATCCAAATGTCTGGAAGTGCCAGAAGAGGGCACTGCTAGTTCGTTAATGCCCTGCCGGGGTGAGGCATCTTCCCTGCTCCAAGTTTTCCAGCAATCTCTCTATTTCCTCCTCCTGAGGGCAGTGCAGTGTTGATCACCTTCAGTACAGGAGTTTCCTTCACCTACAGTTAATAACAAAAGTTGTTTGCATGACACTACAGAGAATTCCTGTGTGATTTCTTTCCCTGCTGATGACTATTTTTGTGGTTTTTGTTGCTTAATACTCTCATCTTTTTAAAATTAATATATAACATATTTCAGATTGTGCTGCTCTCTTGTGTGTGGAGCCCTAGGTGGTGCAGAGGTGAGGCCCTGTGCCTGTTCTCATTCCAAGGGTATTTATGTTGGATTGTTTGGCTCTGCTGGCTCCTCAGGTTATCCCACATTGCGGATAGAGAAGAATGATCTGAAAAGTGTCACTCTCATGGAGGCCAAAGCTAAAGTGAAGGACATAGCCATCTCCAGGGAGAGGATCACCCTCAAAGATGTGCTCCAAGAAGGTATTTACAGCACTCAGACACTTCATTCCTACAACATGGTGTAGATACATAAATATAAATACATAGATATTTATTGACAGATTTTTCTGAAATCATTCACGGATGACATTCCTGATCTTCAGAGCTTTGGTGGAGGGGAGGAATGATGAGTTACGTTTGCATTTGGGGTGTGGGGGGTGGGGAAAGCCGCTTCCAGAATTCATCAGGCATGCTCAGTAAATCATTCAGCTTGTCTGCCTCAATAAGCTGCTCCCTGAAGAGAAGGGTGGCTGAGCAGTGAGGTGAGCAGTCAGGGCTCTCAGTGCCAAGGTAACTCACTTTTGGGAGTTCCCACAGGAGAGCTGCTCTTAGCAACATAAAAATCAAAGCAAAACCAACCCAAAGCCCAGAGAAACTTCAGTTGTCCAAATTTGGTGTCTCAGTTTGGTAACTTTGATTTGGAAATGTCATTGGCAGACACAACATTTACAGCCCTGATATAAAAGATTCAGAGATTACCTGATTGTTTTCATGGAATATTCTGAGTTGGAAGGACTCATAACAATCATCCTGAGTTGGAAGGACACACAAGGATCATCCATTTCCTTAGTTGTTCACTCTTTGTTTAATGTGCACTTCAAAAGTGTTCCATGCACAACATGAATTGACTCTTGTTGATACTGAATTTGAAAAATAGGCTTCAGTATTTGGTTTTCTTTGTCATTCACCTTCACTGCTGCAGTTTGAAATCTCTGTTCCCTGAGAAATCAAACTTCCCAAAGCTGGAGATTGGAGATAATCATCTTTTGGAGGCAGAATGCTTTGTGTTAGTCTGAGCAGCAATGGAGGATGTTCCCATTCTCATTCAGTGTGTGCCTGTGAACCTCTGAGGAGGCTGCTCTGTGCTCACTTCCAGTGTGGGCTCTGCAGAAACCTTCCTTGGCATGTGGGATGTACTCTGTGTTCCTGTGGGCTGCCTGGAGCTGGGATGTTGGGAGTCATCCATGACTAGAAGTGACTCAGTGCCCCAGCAGCGCTTCAGCAGTTTGGTGACAGAGCTGCCCTGTTGTGCCAGATGAGGCACAAAGAGCTGTTGGATGCAGTTTGTACCCAGTTAATCCTGGAGTCTCATTTCTTAGCCTCCAGCTGTTCATTTGAGTCAGACCCTTCAAAAGTTAATCAGAGTCATTAAGGTTGGAAAAGCCCTTTAAGGTCAGCAAGTCCAAACACTCCCCCAGCACTGGCAATTTCAGCCATGTCCCCACGTGCCACATCCACACGTCACAGGACTTCAAAGACCTGACCAATTTTAGGTCAGGATTGTAGCAGTGTTGGGTCTCTGCCACTGCAGAACAAAAGAGCTTCAGAGGGGAAGAAGGGGATAAAGTAAATGTGTGCATGGAACTCAGATACATTTGACAGATCTGGGCCACAGATTTATTTTAAACTTCCAGTAGCTTCCATAGCTTCACCTGCTTTAACATTTTGGAAATACATATTTAGGCACTTTCTCGAAGTCTTCAAGAACTGAGACAGGAGGGTTTTAGTTGCTTCAGTAATTCATGGGGTGTGGTTGTGGTTGCCTGAGAGCCTCCCGAGTTCAGCTGCTGCTTAGTGAGATTGCAGTTTGAAGACCCCGGTCATGCAGGGTTTCCTTGCAGCCCCAGGGTAGGTGACAGAAATGTTGCACTGCCCCTGTTTAAGGTATTTAAAAACAAATAAGATTTGTATTTCATACTATCAAAGATCTTTCAGCCTAGTCAGGCAGGAGGAATGCCTGGGAAGGAGCTGTAATGCTGGGATAGACTGTGTGGAGATGACATTTCTCTACCTTGGAGCAGAAAAGTGTTGCCAAGCTGAGCAGTAAAAACCAATTAATTCGCTATGTGTTACCAGCTGTTCTCAGCCCAGCTTCTCAGAGTAGCTCCTCTTCCTGCAGTAGCATCAGTAACATCTGGTGAATGGAAAAATGTTGGAGGGTCTGAAAGACCCCCAAACCAGCCCAGCACCTTCCAGCTGAGGTGAAACTTTTGCATAATGTGATGCTGGTTACTTCAAACTATTCCATGTGTGCTGGCTGTCCAGAATTGCTCTTTCCTTGTGAATGTCCCCAAAAAAACTTGATCCTTGTGAGAAGTCCCTTGGCTTATTATTCCAGACTGAGTGGGTGAGAAAAAGGAGCTGGAGTTCTTCAGAGCAGGGAGTTGACTGAAGTGCCACAAATAAACCATCATCACATTGATATTTAATTTCACTGGACGCTGCTGCTATCACTAGTTCACCCTCATGCTTGTCCCCTTAAGTTTTATTTCTGTAAAACTTCAGCATTTGCTGTAGTTGTGAATCCCCCTCATGCTGGAGAGCAGTTGGGTTCTCCCTTGGTGACTTTATGGGCTTTAGGGACACTTTAACTGCAGTTATTCCTCACTTTCTGCTGTGAAAGGTACTGTTTGCTTAAGGTACTCCTAATGTTATCAGTGCTTCTTAACCACACAACACTAATTAATTGGATGTTCTCTTCCTAGGCACATTTGGGCGCATTTTCCATGGAATTCTAATAGAAGAAAAAGACCCCAGTAAAGAGAGACAAGTTTTTGTCAAAACTGTTAAAGGTATGTTTGCACAAAGGAGCATGTTGGTGTGCAGGTGCTTGAATTGTGCTGCGGGCTGAGGGTGCCAAAGCTTGGCTTTGCAGCAGCCCCCTTCTCCCCAAAATACCCAAATGATGAAAAGCAAAAGCAATTTGGATGCTTCCTTCAGCCACAGAGAATGGCAGTCTTATATGGAAGAAAAATGCATGTGTTCTCCACCAGTGCCTTCAGTCATTGCCCTTGAATACTTTTGTTTACTATTCTTCTAAGTAAAAATTATATTGGTTTTTTTCCCCCAGCATGTCATTGTCTTCCCAGTCACAGCCTTGTCCCCTGCAAATTCCTGAAAAAACACCTGAAATGCATCTTAAAAATCGTTGACAAATGCATGGCTGTACAAAAGACAGGGCATAGTTTCTGCCCTCCTTAAGCTTTGCAACAGAAGCATGAGAATTGGCATTTAAAACTGAATTTATGCAAATAGAGCAGCTGTGCTCAAGAAATACCTTGTTGGAGTGATTGAAATAGGTATAGGTAGACTTAAGGAACAAGGTAGGTGTAGATGAAAACCATATTGCAGATGTCCTGTGTGTCTGTCACATGTATCCTACATCTGTCCCTTCCTCTGCAGTCATCACAAGTTCTCTGGTAGTTCACAAGAGTTGTGCCAAATTCCCAGTACAGTGGTTGTTTGACCAGTTATTTTTGTTTAGTTGGGCATCTTACTGTCTTTGGTTTTTCATTTGGCAATTTCTTTAATTCTTTCTTGTAAAAAAAATTTAAGTGTCTGTAAGAATTTTAACTCATTCTACTTTTTTTTTTTTTCCTGGCTATTAATTTTTGAAGATACTGATGGAGAAATGGTGAAGCTGCTGAATTTTGGTGTTGAATCTTCCTGCTACCCATTTATTCTCTGCCACCTTTAAGAAAAATATTTTGCTTAAGGGAAGCAGCAACCTTGGTGTGTTTCTGACACAGTCAGTTGCTTGTGGTGCTCTTTTCTCTCACATGTCACAGAATCACAGAATGAATCATGGAATGGTTTGGGTTGGGGGGCACCTCAAAGCTCCACCCTTGCCATGGGCAGGGACACCTTCCACTGTCCCAGGCTGCTCCAAGCCCCATCCAGCCTGGCCTTGGACACTGCCAGGGATCCAGGGGCAGCCACAGCTTCTCTGGACACCCTGTGCCAGGGCCTCCCCACCGTGACAGAGAACACTTTCTTCCCAATGTCCCGACTAACTCTGCCCTCTGGCAGCTAAAAGCTTGTCCTGTCTCTCCATCCCTTGTCCCAAGTCCCTCTCCAGCTCTCCTGGAGCCCCTTCAGGTGCTGGAAGGGGCTCTCAGTTCTTCCTGGAGCCTTCTCTTCTCCAAGTGAACACCCCCAGCTCTCCCAGTCTGTCTTCTCTTATTTAAAAACCAGAAAAATATGCTTCTTTCCAGTATTTTGGGTACATTTTCTGAATTCTGTCTTCTTCTGTTACCTTTCCCTGCCAAACAGTTCTGTCTTTTTTTTCCCCCTGACTCTTATTTAATGTAGTTCCCAAAAACTTAGCCCTTGGCGCATGAGCTTCTTTTTCTAGCATTGGATTAAATAACCCAACAACATCTGTCAAAAGTGGTCTTAATTTAGCTGCCTCCCATGACCTCTTATTGAATTGCTTTCCCCAAATGGGACTTCCAATGCACTCCTAAATCCATAATTCTCCCTTACAGTGGCTTGTGTCGGTGACACAGCCATGTCCTAAAGGAAAAAAACCTTTCCCTTTGCAGGGAAGGATTCGCTGCAGTGAACTGGAGCGTGGTCTTCAGGGAGTGATGGCATTCAGAGGATCACTGTAGAGAATTTCCCAGCATTAAAAAGGATCTATATGGAAAAAGTGTAGAGTAGGTTGTGCTGATACTTGTCAGGCTTGGGCAGCAGAAGTTTGCAAGGAAAAAACTGTAACATCCCCTAGCAGTGCTGCTATTACACAGCTTCATTGTCACACCCGGGCTGTGATTGCTTTGTGTGCAGCTGGGACATGTAATAAGTTGGGAATTTGATCTGCTTGGACGAAAAAACCTGCAAAAATTCTCTTGTAACCAGAGTTTTTCCTTGATCTCACTCATTCAGTGGCCACACACACACTGCTGTTTTGGCACAGGCAGGAGCAGGGCAGGACCATAAAAGCTTGATGGGTATGAGAACATTAAACTGACTTAAGTATCTCTTTGCTGAAGGCAATAAAGCCTGAGGGTCATGGAAAATAGACAAGGAATAAAGGCTTTGTCTGTGGAGTTAAATTATCCCTTCCCAAAAGTACGAGCTGCTCCAGAACTTTCTTGTTTTACCCAGAGGTGCCCTCTGAAAGTGATAAAATGAAGTTCAGTGATGCCCCAAATGTCAGGAAACAATGGGGAGGGGGATGGAGTATTCCAGGTCTTTGGAAGGTGTGAACTGAGTTTCTTTTAGCAGGTACTGTGAAGAAGAATAACCTCCTTGAGAGAAAAAACATCTCTTTCTTCTCAGCAGGGTCAGAGCTTGAGAAACTGAAGACACTGCATTGGCTGTTCTGACATTAGGGGAGTTGTTATGGCTGTAAACCTGGAATTTCAGGAGAATCCTAGAATCCTAGAATGGTTTGGGTGGGAAGGGACCTTCAAACCCATCCAGTCCCACCCCCTGCCAAGGGCAAGGACACCTTCCATGGGCCAGGCTGCTCCAATCCTCATCCAACCTGGCCTGAGATGCTTCCAGAGATGGGGCAGCCACAGCTTCTCTGGGCACCCTGTGCCAGTGTCTGACCTCACAGGGAGAAACGAATAAATAAATAAAATTGTCCTCCATATGTCCAATATAAATCTACCCTTTTCCCATTTAAAACTGTTGCCCCTTGTCCTGTCCCTGCAAGCTGTGATCAAAAGTCTGTCTCAGTCTTTCTCACAATCCACTTTTTAGTGCTGAAAGGCCACAGAAGGTTGTCTTTGGAAAATTTTCTTCTCCAGGATGAACCCCCTCAGCCCAACAAGTGTTACAGATGGGCCATGAGCTTGGGTTTGTGGGCTCTTAGGAGAAAAGCTCTGCTCCACTAGGGCAGGTGTCAAGGTTGTGCTGTTCTGGGAATGATTTCTGAATGAAAATCCATGAAGAAAAGTCATGCCCTCAGTGCCTGTCGCAGTGGATCTCTGTTCCTGTGTCCCTCCTTCAGCTGTCAGTGTATTACAGCATCCATACCCTTTCCAGAGGGGTTATTTCCAATAACGTGCACAGAAGGAATGTGCTGTCAGGTTTCCCATTTCCTGTGCCCAGGAAGGTGAATGTTGTGGCTGTTGTGCTCATCAGGCAATAGTTACATCTGTGGGTATTTCCTGCTCTGGAGGGAGAGTGGTTGCAGCCTTATCAGTTTGTCTCTTCCCTGTGTTCTTTCCCCACAGTTGATTGTTGTCCCCAAAGGATTACAAGCACGAGTGGTTGACTGCAGTAACTGCAGCAGCCCTTCCCACTTTCCTTCCCTAGTGTTTTCCAGAGCTCCAGGGAGATGCAGAGCATTGCTCTAAACCAGAAGAGTGCTCAGTGAAGAGTGGATTTGCCTGAGCTCTGTGCTCATTCCCCTTCCAAAGTGATCTGCTCTTAAAGGAGTCAGAAAGACATGAAAACTGAGGGAGCCTGGACCTGCCTGAGAGGTGGAAGAGCCCATCCAGAGAGCTCCCAGGAATCTACTGCATTCCCTGTTGTCTCAAGCTGGGGTAGAACTGTTAGGTCACACTCTAAAAGGGCAAGTTTGAGCCTAAGCAATATCAGTGCAGGGGCTGAATAGGTTGGGGTGTGCTTATTAGGGTTTTTCCTCCGCCACAGAATTTTGGGTCTTTTGTTTGAACATTTCATGAAGTTATTGAAGTACTTTTGAAGTGGTTTAGTGATTCTGCTACTGCACAGCTCACCCTCACTTCATATGTTCCTGGAATAACACAATTTCATTTGTTTAGCTAAGAATTTTCTCCTTCACAAGAAAAGCACCATTAAACAATGTGTGCTACACATTCAGTGATGCTGCTTGTTCTGTAGCCCGTAAACTGATGGGGTGTAAAAGTTGGAGGCACTTCTCTTGAAGTCTCAACACCACATCTCTTCTAAAGACAGGCTGAAGGAGGATTCATCCCTGGGTTTCACTCCATGTCCTTAAAAGAGTTTTTTCTTTCATGGAACTTCAGTTCACTCCAGGGAGAAAGTTGTAACGTGCCTGTGGCAGTGACAAAGTTTCTATGTGCAGGTTCATGAGATACATGAGTTTATAAGGTTTTTTTCATGCTGTATCATCTGTGTCTGGGTGCCTGAGCCTTCTGATATATGCAGAGCCTTGTGCCAAGGAGGAGAGCTTAAAAGGAAAACAGATCTCTCTCGGCTTTCTGGAAGCTCTAATAACTTCAGACTACAAAGATCCCAAGTCCTGGGGAAAAAGTATGACTTGTTCTGCCTGTCCTTACATCCTTCACGTTGGCCACACAGTTGTGTTGTCTTTGCACTTTACACTTCCACTGTGCTCATCTGCTAGGCAAAGTGCTCAAAGTCATAGTTACTTTCACACTTGGACATTTCAGTGGAAAATTTGCCTTCATTCTGTCATTAAACAGACACTGATGAAGATTGAGGATGTGTGTCACTGCCAGAAAGAAAAAAGATGTGTTATCTAGTATATCTGGGATTCTGGAATCTTTGGATCAACACAACCTGAATAAGTTCTTTTTTAGAAAGATGAGAGACTTAGCTGGCATTTGCTTTCTTTGTTGGGTTTTTTGTTTTACAGAAAAATTGTGTTATGAGGGTGGAATGCTTCACTTTCCAATCAGAGGTTTCCAATCCCTCTCACTATTGGAAGTGTCTCTGATGGCATGTTCCTCCAAGCTGGCATCTCTTGCCAGTATCTAACAGATCCCTTCTGCCTTTCTTGGGAATCTTAAATCATCTGATGTCAGAGGAGGAAGAAAACACACAGGTTTCACCTTTGATTTAAAGAACACAATGTTTAATGGTGCTTTTCCTGTGAAGGAGAAAATTCTTAGCAAAACAAATGGAATTGTGTTACTCCAGGAACATATGAAGTGAGGGTGAGCTGTGCAGAGCCCTGACTCATTTAGGATGTTCTGGCCAAGGTACACTTTTGGTAAAAACAACCCAGTGTGCTGTTCAAGATAACCCGGCTGCTCCCATTTTGTGTTCAAACCACTTAACATTTTTCTGATGTACAAGGAAGGAGCTTTTGGAAACAAACAACCCATGGAAAGCACTGGAAACACAGTCGGTGTGTGACAAAGGTCAGCTCCTTAAACTTCATTGTTCTACCAACTTGTAACAAAGCTTTGAGTTTTGTCATCTTAGGACGCTGAAAGACTTGCAGCATTCTTGGCTATCTCTGACATTTTACTCTTTAGATGTTTTTAATTTATTGCTCATCTAGATAAAAGGAGATGCCCCATCCCTGGAAGTGTTCAGGCCAAGTTGGGTGGAGGTCGGAGCATCGTGGACTAGTGGGAGGTGTCCCTGCCCATGGCAGGGGGTGGAGAGAGATGTGCTTTAAGGTCCCTTCCAATCCAAACCATTCCATGACTGCAAGATCGGTGACCCTTTAGGACTTCATGCATTTGGGAAGTGTAGGAATAGAAATCCTGAGAATTCAGGCCGTGCCAGACAGGAGAAAGCAGTAGGAACATTTAGGGGACTTAAGCACCTCTGTGTTAATCAAGATGAAGGTTTCTTGTTCATTCTAAACATATACCAGAGTTATTCTCAAGGGGTCATGTTTAAATTGATGGAATTTGCTATTCTGGGTAGTTCATTTTTAAAAGCACAGCCTTGTGGAAATAGTTCTGAGTTTAAGTTCATACCTTAAACATACAGTATTTGAATTAATTGCTCAAAGTATTTAACCTCTCAAAATCAGAGTGCAGGATCCTGTTTCAGAAGAATATGGAAAAGTTTATGCCAGAAAGAATAAATCAAGAGCTACTGCTCATCTGAGCTAAATTCTTGTGTGTCTTTATAAAGGGAGATAGGTGAATTTAAAGAATTGGGGATAAGTAGCAAATTTCTGAATATCAACCTAAAAATGCACTCAGTTTGTCATTTAATCCTAGTTCTTTAAGAAAATACTCTCAGACACCTAAAGGAGTACAAGATGCTTCAGAAAATACTGAGGGGATGGTTTCCAAAGTGTTGTACTACATCATTTAAAGATTTGTTATTCCATGTGTTAAAAAATACTCAACTATAGGACACCTTAGTTCACATCCTGTTAAAATCCCTGCTTGTATATCAGTTTTATTACCTGCTGCCCCTTGATCCTTGGACCATGACATCAATCATGTCTCTCTCTCCCACTTTCACTTTGCACTTCCTTAATGCTTTTAGGTTCATTTTGAGTTAAATGCATTGTTGAGCAAAGAGCCTTTTACTTCCTCCTTTTTGCTGCTGCTTCTTGGACTCTGGTGTTGCTGTTACACAGAGATCTTAGACTGTCCCCAAATCCTGCTTTTCTGGTGTTACTGTTACACAGGGAACTAAAACTGTCCCCAAATCCTGCTTTTCTCTGCCCTTCTCCGTGGTTTAAAACTTCGTGTGCATTTCTAATGGAGGAGAACCAGAATAGCATTCCCTATTTTAGCAGTGTCATGTTGACTCACTCCCAGGATTTATTAAAATTAGGCTTGGATTTGTCTGCCTTGCTTTGCAGAATAAACTGATGTGGTTGATACTTGATGCTTGGATACCAGGATTGGAAGAGAAATCCTGCTCTCTGGGAGTTTTTGCAGGACTAAGTGTGGTTTCCCGTGCTGTAACCTCCTCCTGCTGTGGTTTGGAGTGCATTTACAGGAGCCTGGAGTTCTGTAGGCTGCAGGGCTGCCTTGGGAAGCAGGGGGATGTTGATGTGTGGAAGTGATGACCTGAACACACCCTGCAGCTCCAAGCTGCAAGCAGGAGCTCGGTGTCCTGTGCTCAGTCCATGGCAGGAGGAAGCACCGGATGCTCCACTTGGCCCTGTCTGACTCCTGGGGCCTCTGGAAATTTTAAAGCTGAAATATTTTTTTATAGGTACTTTCCTTCCTGCCTATGAAAAAGCAGGTTGGATCATGACTTCTTGCATTCCTGTAGCATCCTTCTGGTGAAGGAAGGTTGTGAAAGTTACCTGATAGGAGCATTAAAAATGTCCTGTGCAACAGATGTGAGCACAGGCATTGAATTTCTTCCAAAGACTCGTGTAGAAGGGTTAAAGCAATACTCAGGCATGCATTCTCTTTGAACTGGGGTGGAATTCTGCCTTGGGAGCAGTTTTACCTAATTAATTGCTATGCAGAAGCAGCAGTAGTTAACAAGGATGTTTTGATACTGGGAGCATTTATCACCTGGAGCTGTTCTAGTCCTGCACTCTCAGTTCCTGTGGCCACACTCTGTGACCACTGTGCCTGCCTGTGTGCCTGTCACCCTGCAATAAGTGGAGCTTGTGCACTTTGTCCTGGGATGTTTGGCAAAGCCCACAAGGCAGAAAAATAAGGGTACCAGAAGCTTGTGAGAACAGGCAGGTATATAGAAAATGGGCTGGGTAAGTGTTGTGATGTGGGGGAGTATTACCTTGCAGTATGAGGCTGGAGGAAGTTCACAGGGGAACAAGCCATTACAAATGGTCCAAAGATGAGAAAAGGTGCTGGTAAAACATCTTAAATATTGCTGTTGGAAGCATTCATCAGAAGCCTTGGAGCTCCTGGCTGTAGTGTTTGCAGAGCTTCTTCTGACAGGAGTGCTGAGAGAATCTTCTGTTCCTGCCTGTAGCAGGCTCTCAGAGGGTTCAAATGTGACTTAGTTCAGTTTTGAAATGTATGGTTACATGGATTTTCAGGTTCTGCTTTGTCTTCTGAAGAAAGATTTCGGTGACAGTTGTACAATGAGAAGTCTTTGAAATTGTAGGGGGTTGTAGTGAGGTGGGTGCCTGAGAGAGGGGTTGTGGTAAGGTAGGTGTCAGTCTGTTCTCTCAGGGAACAAGGGACAGGACAAGAAGAAATTGCCTCAAATTACCCCAGGGGAAGTTTAGGTTGAAGAGCAGGGAAAATTTCCTCCCAGAAAGGGCTGTCCAGCCCTGGCACAGCTGCCCAGGGCAGTGGTGGAGTCCCCATCCCTGCAGGGATTTTAACAGACCTGTGGATGTGGCACTTGAGGACATGGGTTAGGAGTGGCTTTGGCAGAGCTGGAGGACTTGATGATCTTGGAGGGCTTTTCCAACCTAAAGGATTCTGTGATCCTATTTAAGCTGTGCTTTGCTATTTTGAGGTTCTGGGAGGTCTGACTTACTAAGTGACTCATGAAAGCATCCAGCTACTCAGTTACCCACTGCAGTATCCAGGTAATTGCTGCTTTTCATCTCTGCCAAGTCCTCTGGGGTGTGAAGTGACTTTTTCCAGCGAAGCAGGGCTGGTGCCCTGCAGCTGGTGAGTGCCTGGTCTCCGAGCAGGCAATTTCCTTCAATTTATTCTCATCACTGAACTTCCCCGAGATCTTTTCACCTGATAATTCATGTGATTGATGAGTGATAATGAACAAAGATTTTAAAATACATTTTTGCAGCTTGGTTTTGAGGAGCTGGTAAAAATGGAGTAGGTGTTTTTCCTCCCTGTGAACCAGGCAGGGCCCCAGCCCATCCCAGCACAGAGGGATCAGCATCTTCTATAAAATCAACAGTGCCAAGAGCCCCTTTGTGCCTCACTGTGCAAATCCTGTGATATCAGGAGATAAACCTGCAGCTCCATCAGAGCTTGGAATCCTGCCTTATTCTTGCTCTGGGCCCCGGGGCAGGCTTTCACAGCCAGGCTTTTGGGTAAAACCAGGGCTTGGAGAGCATCTTCCTCTCTGGAATGCATTCACATCTATCTCAGTCTTGGTTTTAAGCACCTTCTGAAAGTTGGACCTTTTTGGTCCTGATTGAACATCAGGAATATTAGTGAGTGTTAAATCTTCCTCTGAGCTCACCTGAAGTTGCTGCTCTTTGGTTTCTCAGCTGTCGGTGTGTGATCACCTTATGGAAACCTGGCTATTCCTCACAACCATCCAACTGCAACTCCATTCCTGCCTGAGCACTGACATGTTCTTAATCACAAATAATGGAAATACCTCAGTTTAGCTTTTTTCAGGGCTTTGAGGAAGTCTTGCAACGAGCCCTTGTTGCCTCACCCCGGAGCGCTCAGCTTAAATTCAGAGCTGTTCCTGGTGCCTAAATTTAATAAATGGGAGACTGTGACCTCCTCAGTCCTGTCTCCAAGTAGCTGTTGTAATTTCAGAGGTTTCTGGCTCCGTGGGAGGTTTTCCTCCCCCTCTCCCCTCTGTAGCTGCATGTGTGGCTGTGCTCATATCTGACAACTTCACAGATCCAGGGCAGACCAAAGGAGCTGCAAAAGCCCCTGGGTTTGACAGGATCCTTCCCATCTCATTTGAGTGGCTACACAAACAGCTCTGGAAGAAAACGAAGTGTGTGTGCTTAGATGTAACACTCAGGGCTTGACACAGCTTGGGGAATTTGGGATTACATGTTGGCCCAGGCAGGAAGATGAAATCTGTAGGATTCATGTCAGTATATCCTTGGGAAAATGTCTCACCGAGCTGGGATTGCTGTGGCACAATGGTCACTGGCTCAGCTCTGGGACTCTGTTTCTCTTATCAAAGCTAGAAATGGTGGGTTTGCTGGGTTGGTTTTAAGGGTTTTCAGCACAGGATGGTCAGATTCACCACGCTGACAACAAAATGTCATATTGCCAGAATCACCTTCGTCCTGGTCCGTGGAGATGTGTGTGTTGGTTGCTCAAAAGTGGTTATAGTCTGCTAAATGTGACAGAGTTTAACTGAACTTGTTCCTTTGTAACTGGTGGAAGTGGCCTTCAAAGGAAGCCTGATTGCAGTGGGGACTGTTGCAGTAGCAGTATTTTTGTGTTCTTTTTCCCCTTTTGACAAGAATCACTCCAAGAAGTGGTGATGAATATTGTGTTTTGAATTGTATCTAGTACAAACCCACAATAATCAAATTGTGTGGTGGTTTTAAATTGGCACTGGTCTCAACTGGGGGAAGATTAGCCTTGAACTACTATTGTTTGCTCTGAGTCTGTTGAATTTGTTGGTGTTGGGTATATTTTTTTCCATGCAGAAAACAAGGAAATAATATTGATAAGCAAACACAATATGGATGATGGGACTGTTTCACAAGATAAGATTTCAGTTTCCGTATCTACTCGCCTGGGAGTCAATCATCCTTTTGGGTGCTCAGCCACTACAACGTGGAGAGAAAACAGCAGAACGTCACAGTGACCTGCTGTAAACTTCCCTGAGTGCTGGAAAGGGAAAGGCATGGGCAGAAGAGTCACCATGAGGGGATGAATGGCTACTTTGTCCAAACCAGCCTGACTTGTTCTGTAGATTTTAAATCCACTCTCAAACGATCTCTAATTGAAAGCTTCAGATCATTGCCTGGTGGCTCTTATAATTAAAAGCAAACCAGTTCAGCAAGCACAGAGCCAGAGAGTGTGTGAGGAGTTAATCAGCTTAAACTCACACCCAGGAATCTCTTTCCTCCCTTCATCATGTGCTGGGTGAAGAGGTCGAGATCTTTAGACCCTGTAATTACTGCTTTTACACCTGAAGCTCTGTACAGGTAACCTGCTCCTCTGACTTCTCAGAATCTGCTTTTCCACCTCCATTTTTAATGCTGGCTCTTAGAACTGTCTGACTCAGTCATTCAGGGCTGTGTAGCTTTGTTTTAATGTAGGATCTTGGCTTTTCTTTCCTCTTTCCAAGCCTTTGGCATCTGTCTCATATGTATCAAATTCATCAAGTGTCCAACCCACATAAGACCTTTTCTTTCTCATGCCTCTGTTGGAGTGCAGACCAGAGACTTCAGCTGGTCATGGCTTCAGTGTCTCCTGCGCTGCAAGAACCTGTTTGTACCATCCCCACACATGCACTTGCTATCAAACAGAGTGGAATCACAGATCTGTTTGTGTTGGAAAAACCCTCCAAGGCCATGGAGTCCAACCGTTCCCCCAGCACTGCCAGGGCCACCACTGACCCGTGTCCCCAAGTGCCACATCCACACAGATTTAAATCCCTCCAGGGATGAGGACTCAACCACTGCCCCAGGCAGCCTGTTCCAGTGTCTGACCGTGCTTCTGTCAAGAAATATTCCCCAGTATCCAGATTAAACTTCCCTGTGGCCCAGCCTGAGGCCATTCCCTCTCCTCCTGTCCCTGCTCCCTGGGAGCAGAGCCTGACCCCCCCCCCCGGCTGCCCCCTCCTGTCAGGGAGTTGTGCAGAGCCACAAGGTCCCCCTGAGCCTCCTTTGCTCCAGGCTGAGCCCCTTTCCCAGCTCCCTCAGCTGCTCCTGGGGCTCCAGCCCCTTCCCCAGCTCCATTCCCTTCCTTGGACATGCTCCAGCCCCTCAAGTTTCTTGTTGTGATGAGCTCAAAAGCGCTGGTTGATGCATCCCATAATAAACCTCAGCCAGAGTTTTCTTTTGCAGGGCTCAGGCTCAGTTAGCAAAGGGTCTCAGGGCTGTACAGGGAGCAGGATCA
Organism: Rhipidura dahli; assembly: GCA_013399225.1. NCBI lineage: Eukaryota > Metazoa > Chordata > Aves > Passeriformes > Rhipiduridae > Rhipidura > Rhipidura dahli. The sequence goes on from VXAC01008820.1 coordinate 146,952, forward strand.
GACCTTGAAGGAGGGAAAAGAGCAGAGGATTTCTTGCCTATTCTTCCTCCCAGGGCAGTAAAACCTTGGCTTGACTCATCCCCAAAGTGTAAATTCCTTTTAGTGCAGCAAGGAGAGCTCCCTGGGCTGTGCTGGGCTCTCCTGTGCCAGCTCCTTGCCAGAACTAGTCCCAGCATGAGGGAGACACGGAAAATGCTCCCAGGTGTGAGGAGGGTAGGATTGGGAGAGCTCTCATTGACGTCTCCTTAAGCTTCCCTGGAGGTTCTTGCCACCCAAAAGGGAAAAAAACCCCAAATACACAAATAGTGATGGGGAAGGGGTTCCAGGCACCACTGCTTCTGTCCTGTGGATGCTCTGATTGCTGTGGGTCACTGGAGTTCTCACAGGTGCCTGAATTTTAGCTGGCAGCAGTGCTTTTATTTATTTATTCATTTCCAAAGGTGGAGAAGAGAACAGCAAACAGTTCTAAGGTTGCCAAGAGTCAAGTGTGTCAAGCAGAGAGCAAGCAGATAAGTACATCTAGACATAAACAGCCTGCAGCCACGGGGCAGTAAACACGACTGTCCCTGCAGTGGTAACTCAGCATCAAAGCAGTGTCCTCGGAGCACATCCATGCCTGGGAAGCACTTGGCACATCCCAGTGCTTCCATGGGCACCAGTCCCCTGCAGGAAGGGACCACACTGCCCGGTGCAGCCAGCTTGTGCCTGCCCAGAAGCTGTCGGGAAGTGCAGAGCTACAGCCTGTCAGCACCTGGAATGTGCTTGATTTCCTTTCTGGGCTTCACCCCACTCCTTTGAGCAAAAATGAACCTCAGAACTTGGCCTTGAACTTCGGGGCTTTTTGTAAGTGCCATTTTGAAGAAGGAGACAAACAAGTTCTGTTCGTGCTCGGATGACCTCGAGTGACTGGCAAATCTGGACCGAATTTTAATTAATGTGTTGATTTGTTTCCAAAGCTTATCTGTGGTTCCTTTTTCCCTCAGATCAAGCCTCGGAGGTGCAGGTGACAATGATGCTGACGGAGAGCTGTAAACTCAGAGGGCTTCACCACAGGTAGGGCAGGCAGGGCTGGTGACAAATCTGTGTCACTGTGAGGTGGAAGTACCTGGGCTAAAGCTCCCTGGGAAGAGGGAGTTGTTTGTTGGGAATTCAGCAACATTTCTGGAGAATCATGGAATGCTGGGGTGGTTTGGGTGTGAAGGGACCTTAAAGCTCATTTCTGCCATGGGCAGGGACACCATCCACCAGACCAGGCTGCTCCAAGCCCCATCCAACCTGGCCTGGAACACTTCCAGGGATGGAACAGCTCTGGACAGCCTGTGCCAGGGCCTCACCACCCTTCCATGGAAGAATTCTTTCCCAAGATCCCATCTATCCCTGCCCTCTGGCAGTGGGAAGCCATTCCCCCTTGTGCTGTCACTCCAGGCCCTTGTCCAAAGTACCTTCCCATCTCTCTTGGAGCCCCTTTAGGCCCTGGAAGGGACTCTGAGGTTTCCCTGGATCCTTCTCTTCTCCAGGCTGGACATTCCCAGCTCTCCCAGCCTTTTGTCGTAAAGGGCTTGCCTAAAATACAGGAGTAGCAGGTTCTTGGTGAAACATAAAATAGAAGCCAAATGACCCTGCCCTGCTCTCATCATTCCCAACGAGCTATTGTCCTCCCTTTTATAAGGCAAACTCTTTTTAAAAAGTCCAAAAAGCTTTTCTTCCCTACACTGCCTATAAAGCTGGGACCTTCATGGGTCTGTAGAGCTCATGGATGTGACACCTGGGTGTGAGAAACCTTCAGGAAAGAGCAGGAAAATTCAAAAGTCAAAATTAAAAACAATTGTAAGTCATTGGTGGCTTTTACTAATGGTTTCCAATGGAAAATACAGCCATTTTGCAAGGTGATTAATGGAAATTGAAACTGTATCCAGTTTGGTTTGAGTTTCTATGAATTTACATATTGATATATATAATATTTTATATTATATTCCTTCTGAGGAAGATGTGCAGAGACACTGCAGCCTGGGGGTTACCTGAGCCACAAAAGACTTGGAAAGGACCTTTAAAGTGGCTGGTTCACAACTCACATTTTCTGTTCTGTCACTTTCCAGTGGATCAAACATTACGTTGTGACTTTTTTTGTTAAACTGTTGCAATGTAACTGTGCATTTATACCTGTAGGTAATTTAGAATGCTACACTTGACACTTTAGGATGTATGGTTACAAATGGTAACCTGTATTCACAACAATTTATGTCAGCCCTGTTGGACTAAATGGAAACATTTGGAGGGTTCTTCCTAGCGAGAAAATAGTAAAATTTTTTGTTTATATAAAAGAAGTAATGTCTAGGACTTCAGTTATTTGGCCATGTTGTGCTCTGCAATTCCTAATACAAGATTCAATGCCTTTCTTTCATGTTGAATCAATTCTGTTATCATGTTTAGGAATAAAAAATATTTTTATCAAATTTCAGTTCCCTAACGTTGGGAATATCTCTGTCTTCCAGGAATCTGCTGCCTATCACTCATGTCTGTATAGAGGAGGGAGAGAAACCAATGGTGCTGCTGCCCTACATGAACTGGGGGAACCTTAAACTCTTCCTGCGACAGTGCAAGCTGGTGGAGGCCAACAATCCTCAGGTACCCTCAGGGACGTGGGACTTGGTGCCCATTTAGCCTCCAGCTGGTCTGGCACCTGGGTTTGTGCCCCCAGAGGAATGGTTGTGGCACTCTCCTGTTTGGTGTGACAGCAGAACTGCAGAGGTGGCTCCCCAGCAAAGGTTGGCCTTGATTCCCACCAGGAAAACATTCCTGGCTCTTTATCCGGGGTGTTCAGAGGGCAGGAAGCTGAGTCACCTCTCATTAGGGTAGGAGCTCAATCAATGCATCCTGAAATAATACCAACAAGTAGAGAAAATTGTGCATTAAGTTAGGGGAAATCGAGTATGGAGAAGTTTCAGATTTACTGATACTACTTTTGGTATCCCAAGCTATAAATGCACGCAGGATTTTAATTATGATGGGACAGTGAAGTTGCAAAAGGAGCTGAAGCAACAGCCTTTGATACTGGTTTTGGAGAGCAACAAGGATTTTGAGTGTGCTGCTGCCTGGAAATGAGCTGGTTTCCAAGGAAACAAAGTGAAAAAGGTGTGGGAAGAGGGGCAGAATGGACCATTTTTGCCCATGTCCACCTCTAATCAAAGGAAAAGCAGGTACAAAGAGTGAGACGGTTGCAAGATTGGGAGTATTTTCCCTTGGCACGTCAAACAAAGAAGTTAAAATGTCAAGTGAGGCACCTTCATGAGTGTCAGTAGGTGGTTGTGTGTATGGGGACTGGGAGGAGAGGGGAGGGGGCACTGGGACCCAGCAAACCCAGTAACCCTGCAGGTGCTGTGCTGAAGGGGCTGATGGTTGCTGCTCTGGGCTCTTGCAGGCAATCTCCCAGCAGGACCTTGTGCACATGGCTATCCAGATCGCCTGTGGCATGAGCTACCTGGCCCGGCGTGAGGTCATCCACAAGGACCTGGCTGCCAGGAACTGTGTGTGAGTATTGTCCCCTCAGCAGCTGCAGCTCCCTGCAGTCAGCCCGAGCTCTCCTTCAAAATACAGGCTTTGGGTCACTGGGTTGGTCAGTGAAGTTGTTTTCCTCCAGAGCCAAGGGGAAGCAGGAAGCGTGGTTTTAAAGAACAGAACATCCTCTCTGTAAATGCTTCAGCTGAGTTTGTCTATCGCTTTTTCAAAGGTTTGGAAAGAATTAAAGCTTCCCTTCAAATTTAATAAATCTTGGGATATCTTTGACAGTTCATCGATGGATAGATTTTTGTTTGAAGTTGGTTTTCTTCATTTTTTCCCCCTTAAAAACTGAGTTAAAGACTTTGTTCCTTGGTAGATTTCTTAGCTGCCAAATGATGGGCAGATACTAATGTGTTCTGGAGTAGCAGGAATGCCAGAGTGGGATTTGAGGCCATCTTCAGGCTAGAATCCACCCCAAAATGTAGAGATAGAGGTGTTTGGTGGCTTTCTCGAAACCCAGTCACTCAGTGACCCCATCTCTGCTCACTCTCTATGTGCTCTTGTGCCACCTAAGGATGCTCAGTGTGATGGGGTTCCTGGCAGATTCCTCATTTCTGCTGCTTTTCCTCACTGGTGAGCACGCTGAGGTGGCAGTGGGACCACAGGAGACAGAGATCACCAACATCAGGGACATCACCTGGAGTTTTATGTTTGGAAAGAGCTGCCAGTAGCCAGGGTCCCCTGAAGGACTTGGTTCCACCTGCCCCTCTTTGTTTCCCAGGTTTGCTCTGGGTGATGAAAGGCTGGGAAGTGCATCAGACCCGTGTCCTAATTTTGGGAAGGGAGCCAGGATTCCAGTGATCTTGGCAGGTTTAAGGGAGGAAATGCTTTTTTTGGTCTCATGTGCCCGTGGCACAGTTGGGTCCAATTACAGTGGACATGAGGATTACACAAGTCAGGGCTCTCTAATCGCTGGGGAACTGCCCTTTGGATTAAATTTGTTTTCAGATGAGTCTTCTAGGAATTTCCCTGAACAATGACTAGATAGGAAATTTCCTGGTCTGTAAATTTTGAGGATAATGACCTGGCCTGAAAGTGCATAGACATAAGATAAATAAAAAGGTATCTGAGACAGTAAAGAGGGAAACACACCAACTGAGCATTTATATTTCATTTTTTTCACCAAAATAAAGAAATAATTGGCAAGATGAGAAGACAACAAAAAACAATTTGTTACAATGCCCTCAACCCAATGTTCCTTCTATATTTTTGTCATGCAATGTTGAAGCCAACATCTTTGCCATATTCTGACGTCATCTGTTTGTGAGAACACTGAACTTTATTACACACACTTTTAAGTTCAAAGAGTTTGAATCACATCCCAGAGGGGGCAAATTCTCTGTGCTATTTTGAGTCATCTTTTCTTGATTAAAGTAAGTTTCCCTTAGCACCCTATTTCTGACAAGCATCAATATCTCTTGTGGAGGAAATAAACAGTTTTTCACCAGATGGCTTAGTTGGAGACAAGCTTTTGGACCACAGAGAGTACTGGTTGCTTAAAGAGGTTACTGCCTCTTGCTTTGCTTAGATCTTTGCCTCATTATTGCCACAGAGGCACTAGAGCTAAAAGATGTTTAATTGTTCTGATAGGGGATCTCCAAAGGAGCAGGAGTGACTTGTGGCAGTTACTTGTTTGCTTTAATGGTATTTTTTTGCACTTGTAAATGTTCGGTTTTATTGAATCAAGCCTGCTGATTTTTCTAGTGCTTATCAGTTGTCACAGAATAAACAGGTGCTGTGATAATATTTGCTGATCGTAGAGTGAGTGTGTCTTAGTGCAGGAGAGTGCCAGTGCTTGAGATGTGGATTAGCTCTCCCCAGCTGGATCCCGAGGCTGGAGCTCAGGGCTGAGCACTGCTGTTTGCTGTGAGGCTGTGCTGCTGCCTGTGCTGAATGTGCTGTTCTCTGTGCCCAGCATTGACGATGCGCTGCAGGTGAAGATCACGGACAACGCGCTGTCCCGGGACCTGTTCCCCATGGACTACCACTGCCTGGGGGACAACGAGAACAGACCAGTCCGCTGGATGGCTCTGGAAAGCCTGGTCAACAATGAATTTTCCAGTGCTAGTGATGTGGTGAGGTTCCCCGCCCNCTCTCCTGGAGCCCTTTTAGGCACTGGAAGGTGTTGTGATGTCTCCCTGGAGCCTTCTCTTCTTCGGGTGAACCACTTCAGGTCTCCCAGCCTGGCTCCTGAGCAGAGGAGCTCCAGCCCTTGGAGCATCTCTGTGGCCTCCTCTGGACTCCAGCAGCTCCATGTCCTTGTCATGTTGGGGATCCCAGAGCTTGAGTCAGGGGATCATGGCACTGGATAGATACCAATGGCCTGTTCAGAGCAGCATCTCTGCACTCACTCCTGCATCAGCTGCTCATGGCAGGTGGTTCAGGGGTCAGCCAGGCCCTTCGTGCGCGGCCAAAGTGCCCCTTGCTCCCTGTTTCCTTGGCAGGGAACACAGTCAAATTCAGGGAGCTGCACTGGGACTAGTCTGCTTTTCATAGACTATTCCAAGTAGGAAGAGACCCACCAGGATCATCCAGTCCAGCTCCTGGCCCTGCAGACACCCCAGCAATCCCACCCTGTCCATGAGAGCGTTGTCCAAACCCTCCTGGAGCTCTGGCAGCCTTGGGGCCGTGCCCATTCCCTGGGGAGCCTGGGCAGTGCTCAGCACCCTCTGGAAGTCAAGGTGGACATCCACTGCTCACCCTGTGCTCTGTCTGCTCAGCAAAGATCTGGTCAGGCACAGCTTCCCTTCCTAAATCCACACTGCCTCTTGGCAGACATCCCTGTGTTCCCTACACGTGGGAGTGAGTTCCAGGATAATGAGCTCCCTGACATTAGCAGGAGCTGATGTTTGACTGTGTGGCCCATATTTCCCTGGATCCCAACTCTTCCAGAGGATGCCTTTATTCCAGTGGCCAGGAATCTCCCCCAGCTGAGGTGACCTTTCAAAGATAAGAGCAGTGTTGCAGTGACCTCACCCTGCTCCCTTGGTGCCCTTGGATGCATCTCATCCAGGATGGTGGTCTGGTGCAAATCTGGGAAATTTTAGAGAAGTTCTGGTTGTTTTTTTTTTTCCTCCATGGTCTCTGTACTAGTGCTGCAGCCATATAAAAAACAAGAAAAAGGAAGGGAAGGTGCCAGCTCTGCTCCACATGTGTATTCATTGGAAAACACGTGGGGGTTTGTGTTATACCAGACTTGAAGACAGAAAAGGAAATGGAAGTTGCCTGTAAAAGCATGTTTTTAGAGTGCTAAATGAACTCAATTAAATGGTGGGGTTTTTTTTATTTCTACTTTTTTTTTTTAATCTGGAACATGAAAGCATTTTCTGTTTGTGAGGACTGGGAAATCAAAGCTTATGTAACAGTGGCAGTGAGATGTGGAATTTATTAGGATGAGTAAATCTCAGCATTGTAACCATTTTTGAAAACTCCAGTGCAATTCATCATCTTTTCCAGCCCATTTTAACCCAGAGGTCCTTTTTTCATTGCACATGGATAAATGCCCCCCGTCTTCTAACACAAAATTCTAGTGGCCATCTTGAGTTTTGTAGAGTTCAAAAACAAACAGTTTTTCTGGGTGTAGAAAACACCATCTGCCCTAAATATCAGCTTTGCATCTACCTGGACTCTTTTCACAAAAAGCTGATGTCAGATGTTTTTGTGGGTTTGGTAGGAACAAACCCGTTGCATGTACCAGGGAACGGGTGATGAAGTGTGGTACAAACAGTGTCTGCGTCTGCAGAGATGCCATGGGATGTGTTCCAGGCTTGCTTTTTGGATGACTTTCTTTCAAATGTGTTGGCTGGCTTGAAACTTTCCTAATAATGTGTTGCTCCCCTGCCAACAGCTCTATCAGTCAGCCAGAGTGTAGGAAAACAAACCATGATTCCTGCTGCATCTTAATTCCGTGGTTTTCCTGCTGTTGGGCATGAAGCTCTGCACCTCTTCATGCCATTTTTATGAAGCTATCTATGGAATTAAAACAGCTGTATTCCCAGAGAGGTTTTGCTTGAATCACCCTTTATCTTATCTTCATGACAACCCTTTGTCCCTCAGCACTGTTCTCCACTGCAGGTAAAAAGGGGCTTTATTTCCTTCCGTGGCTGTTTGGAGCAGGGCTGCATCTGTGCCTCTGCCCTTCCCACCTGAAAACATCCCTTCCCTCAGGCTTTGGTCAAGGCAGTGGTGGGATTCCTCTTGATTAAAACAAGAATCGTGTGAGTCTTGCAGGATTCTGCCCCTTTTTAATAAATGGTGATGTGTAACTTGAGCAGTGAGTCACGAGCGTGCAGTATCAGCCCCATCTCTGTTTGCTCTCCTGGGTCTCTGGATAACAGATGATAAATCATTTTCCTTGTACTCGGCTTGTGCGTGGATTAATTGATGGATTTTTCATCACTTTAAGCTCCTCCTGGCAAGGATTGTCGGCTGAATGCGTTGAATGCTGATCCAGCTGTCAGGTTTACTGAGATGAAATCTCTTTTTTTCCCTGAGTCCTGTTCCTGAGCATACTCTCCAAATACAAAGATGATTCGGAATCAAAAAATGAAAATTTCATTCAGTCTGCTCTTCTGACCCTTTGAATTTCACAGATTTTTTTGAGGCTTTTTGAGGCATTTTGAAGAAGTAAAATGTAAAAAAATAGATACCAATTTTATACTAGACAATGGTGCAGTGTTCAGTATTGTTTAGATTTAGGTGGTCTGCAATGTCATGTTAAAAACCGCATGATTTTTAGCGCTGAAATCTTAGTGCACTCAGATTTTAAGTTTAGTTGAGCTTCATAGAATCACAGGTTGGTTTGGGTTGGAAGGGACCTTCAGACCATCTGGATCCCACTTCCTGCTATGGGCAGGGACCCCTTCCACTAGCCCAGGTTGCTCCAAGCCTCATCCAACCTGGCCTTGGACACTGCCAGGGATCCAGGGGCAGCCATAGCTGCTCTGGTCAATTTAACACCCGTTCTGTGATTCTTATGTAGCCCAATTCAAGACACGTTGAATTTGGTCATATAGAGCATTTCTGTAAAGCTTTGTTACTGTGTGTAATCCTCCTTCCAGCTGCCTGGCTGGAGGAGTCCTGGGGGTCCAGCATGTTTTGCTAATGGCTGCTCTGTTCCTTTGCAGTGGGCCTTCGGGGTGACACTGTGGGAGCTGATGACCCTGGGCCAGACCCCCTACGTGGACATCGACCCCTTTGAGATGGCAGCTTATTTAAAGGATGGCTATCGAATAGCTCAGCCCATCAACTGCCCCGATGAACTGTGAGTGCCTCTGCTGGGGAGGGACAAAGGGGCTGCTTTGTGTCTGCTGTGTTCAGCCAGGCTGGCCCAAGAGAGAGCCGGGCTTGCCTTTCCCTGCCTGTCAGACAAACCCTGGGGTGGACATTCCTCATGGAGCGCTGCCTCCAGCTCTGGGGTTCCCAGCATCAGAAGGATGTGGAGCGAGTCCAGAGGAGGCCATGGAGATCACTCTGTTGGCTGGAGCCCCTCTGCTCTGGAGACAGTCTGGAAGTGTTCAGCCTGGACCAGAGAAGGCTCCAGAGAGACCTTAGAGCCCCTTCCAGTGCCTAAACAGGCTCCAAGAGAGCTGGGAATGGACTTGGGACAAGGGATAGAGTGGCAGGACAAGAGGGAATGGCTTCCCATTGCCAGAGAGCAGGGTTAGATGGGATATTGGGAAGGAATTCCTCCCTGTGAGGGCGATGAGGCCCTGGCACAGGTTGTCCAGAGAAGCTCCATCCCCTGGAAGTGTTCAAGGCCAAGGTTGGACGACACCTGGAGCAGCCTGGACTGGGATGATCTTCAAGATCCCTTCCCACCCAAACCATTCCATGCTTTTACAGCAGTTGAGCAATTTCCAGTTAACTTCTCCTTCCTGGATTGCCATGGGTCCTATCCTGAATCAACCCAGCACCTCTGGTCACAGCCCCTGTGCTTGTCTTTCTAGGTGTCCATCCTTGGGAGGAGCTGTTCAGCATTGTGAACAATAAGATCCAGGGCTCCTTGTCTCTCTCTGGCTGCTCAGCCAGTTTTCCAGTGGCAAATGCTGTTTGGCCTTTCAGTCTGGGGCTGTGGTTGCCTGGCTGACATTGCCCTGTGCTTGTGTGTTGCAGGTTTGCTGTGATGGCCTGCTGCTGGGCCCTAGATCCTGAGGAGAGACCCAAGTTTCAGCAGCTGGTGCAATGTCTCACTGAATTCCACGCAGCGCTGGGAGCCTACGTCTGAAAGGGCAGCAGGAGATGGAATTCCCTGCCTGGGAGGAGCCGTGGCATCCATCTGCAGCTCCACGCATCCCTGGGACTCGCACACGTGATGTGTATAAAGCAACACTACAGGGAGAAAGCACTTCTTCCAAAACACTGTGCCTTAGAATGCCTTAGTAGTCTCAAGTTTTTTTGTAAGACCTCTTGGTGTTGAGTATTTTCTAGATATCACTTTTGCTAAGTTAAATTGAGACCTTTTGGTTTGCCATCAGGATCTGTAAAGTGTAGAGATAGTGAAATGAACCACGAGATTTGGATGGACTTTGCACTCTGACAACAGACACGTGATTTTTTTTCAGAAGGGTTTATGGACCTGATAGAAAAGTGAGGAGAGGGGAAATGAAAAAGCCACACTGCAGAAAATTTTCCCTGCTTTTAAAAAAATGTTGAAACTGAATCTTTCTGACCAGCTCTAGTGTTTGTACTTTTATGTATCTGGAATAGCTTTTTAGTATCAACTTCTTCTATTTTGAGACAACAGCACATCATGGTTGGATCCACACCTCTTGCCTTTTTAACCCATTCACAGATGTTCTTTGGAAAAGCTGGTCTTCAGAATACAACATCTCCTTTCTAAAGTGATGATGTAAAAGTGATCCCAGTTTACCTCATACAGAGAGTGGGAAAGGCGGGGTAAGAATGGTGCCCCTCCTTTCACATCAAAGGATTTTTGAGATGGTTTTATGTGCTAACTAAAGGCCTTCAGAGAAGCGCCAGAGCAGCCCCTGGGTGGGAGTCTGTCACCTCAGGCTTCTGCAGTTTCTCTTGTTCAAAAAGGTACTGGTTGTTTTTTATGGGCTTTTATGGCCTGAAATGGGCTTAAATATATAAATATATATTTGTAAAGACACTTGCAGAGTAAAGAATGTTTTTCTATTACACCTAATGTGAAAGCTTGGTCCCTCACCTTGCCCTGTGTGTGGATTGTGCAGGTTGGTGGTGGTTAGGTTGGAGTTGGCAGGAAGGGAAGGTGGGTTACCTGTGGAACTGCTCCCTGAGACTTCAGGTCTCATCCTGCTGCCTTCCTTAAGCCAAAGATCCATTCTAACCTGCGTTGTTTGGAGTTGAACATTGCTTAAGAGGACTGAACATGCTTTTTCAGCAAAGTGTGTGATAGATTCAGGCTTTTTCTATGTGTAACAAAGTTACTTGCAGGATAGCTCCCAGTTCTCCTGGTGAACTGTAGGCTGCATCCTCTGCCTGGTGGCACCACGAGGTGGGTTGTGCTTCAGCACAGCGTGGGGCATGAAGAGTTGCCTTTTGTCTCTCACCATCTGCAGCCAAGCACCCGCTGCCTCGAGTGTTTGTGCAACTGCAGGGGTGGGACATTGCCCCAACAGGCTCCGAGTCATCGGAGCATTTCAGGAGACTGCTGTGCAAGTACGAGCAGCTGCATTTGGCTGGGTCATGCAGATGTGCAGCTTCTGCTCTTTCTGGAGTTGTGGACCTTGCAGAAGAAAATTAATCCTCTCTAATCAGTGTCACGTGAGGCAGAGCCTTGTGTGGTCTGCGTCCCTCACAACGCTGGAGCTTTCCTGTGTGTACTCCAGGCTTTGTTACCTGTGGCCAGTGACCCAAGCCTTGCTTTCTCCTGGAAGGAAATTTTCCTGCTGGTTCAAGTTTGGGCATGTTGTGATGGGCTGTGCTTGCCTGACAGAATTGGAACTGGTTTTGTTTGGTTGAGTTTGGAGTGGCTGAGTCTGGGGACAGCAGCAGGGCTTTGGGCGTGTGGTCTCTCCATTCTGACCTGGGGAACTGGTACCAGTGGCAGGACTTGACGGTGACGTGGGTGTTGAAGTCAGCAGTGGCAGTTCCTGCCATCCAGGTTGGTGTTCAGCGGGATCTGTGGAGATCACAGCTCTAAAAGTGAGGTTGGAGAACAGCCCAGGGTGAAAATGATCCACCAGAGCAGTGTTGCATGGACACAGGATGTGTATTGTGCAAGTTCTGCTCACACCCCAGGGCTGTCACCGGTGACATCCAACCACTGTGGGCTGGACATGGCTCAGGGATGTGCTGCACCTGAACCTGCTCCACTCAGAGCTGCGGGAGTGGGAAATGCGTCAGCTTTCCCTTCCCCAGGCTGCTGCTCCCCTGCTTTCATCCGCAGGGACTGGTAAGTGGTTCAGTGTGGGTCAGGGTACAGATACAACTCTTCAGTTTGGAAATTTGCTTTCGTTTAATGAGGGTTCATCTACAGGCATGAGGCTGCCACCTGCTCCACCCAGGCCACTTCCCATCCCTGGAAGTATTCAGGAAACAGGTGGATGTGGCACTTCATGATAGAGTTTGTTGGGCATGCTGGGCTGTGGTCAGAGGTTGGACTCAAGGAGGTCTTTTCCAACCCTAACAATGCAATGATTCTATGATGGGCATGCTGCTGACAGCAGAGCTACCTTGAGTAGATTCCTTGCTGGGATTTGTTGTACCTGAGACTGCAGATAGCTTTCCTGCTGGGATTTTGCTGCATGTGCTGTATTTTAGCTCCATGGGCTTTTGGGGAAACTCATGAGGAGCAGGTCACTTGGGGAGAAGACTGGAAAGACAGACTTCCTGGGAGGAAAACATTGTCAGTAACTTCTAGTATTAAGGAACATGGAGAACCCTGGATGTGTGTGACCTGGATGGAGCGTGGCTAGGAGGTGAGGCAAGGAGATGACGAACAGAAAGCTGTGGTTACAGGAAAGAAGAAATAAGGAAGATTGTGGCTCCCAGGTTTCTCTTTCTTGGGAGGGTAATGCCAGAAGTAAAAATGAGGCAAGAAGAAATAAAAGGCAAGAGGTGTTGAGCATTAAGTCGGTGGCTTAGGTGGGAAGCTGGCTGAAGGACAGGGTGGGATGGGATTCCCTTGGAGGACAGAGTCTTGGTTGGACTCAGATGGAGGAGTCACTCTGGAGTGAAGGATCAAACCATGGAGCCAGGAGAAGGCTGAGAGCAGACAGGGCTTGCTAAGTGGTGGGCTGAGAGCTGTGGAGGTGTTCAGGGCACTTGGAAAACAGCGCTCAGAGAATGGCTGCACTGTGGTTTTTCCATGTAACTCAGGACACCTTGGAGGATTAAAATACTTTTCTTGTTCAGCCTCAAGTCCTTTGTTTCCCACTGTAGCTGTGTCCAGATTTGCAGCCAACGGCGAGGCTGGCATGGCAAAAGAAAGTGGCAATGAAGAGGTGACCTTGTTTTATTGAATTATTTTCTTCCTTGGAGTTTGACACTTGGAATCAGCGTCCCAGAGTGTTCAACAACCTTTGTGCTGGGAACTGAGGTGGCTTCCCACTATTTTGTCTGGAAAGATACATGTGTGCTCTAAACTACAGCGTGGAAAGGTCAGCTGGTGCTCGTCAGAGGCAACAGGAAACACTGACAAAACAGTGGAATTCCTGTCAGGCCATTGAATTTAAACATTTTTGAGGTAGCTGATAGATGGGAATCATTGTGAAGAGAAGGAAGATTAAAAACAATAAGGAGGAAAAGTCACCAATCCAAGTGTCAGTGTTAAAACTCTCACCTGGCACATGAAGGGTGTCCATGCAATCCCACTGGGCAGCAGCGCCCTTGGAGTGTTCTGTACCTCACATCAGGTGTTTTTTCAGCACAACACGTGCAAATGACCCATGGATTTAGGGTGCTCGAGGCTGTGGTAACTCAGCTTGAGAAATCCCTGTCTGCCAGGTGAATTCCTGCTGGTGCCAATGGATTATCACAGAATGCTGTTTGAGCTCAGCACAGGAATTTCAGTGAGGAGCCATGGGAAGAAATTAAAGAAATGTGTTTAAAAGAAGCAAAAGGGCTCTGGGAACTGGTGTGAGGGATCCAAGTAGCTTCACAGAGTGCCTGATAAGGAGCCAGCCTGGCAGCTGGAATCTGCAGAGCTGCTGCTGCTGGGGGAGTGAGGCACTTAATGCCCTCCCTGGCACATCCAGGTTCTTCCAACCAGATAAGGACATTCCTGCAGCCATCCGTGGGCTCCACGCAGTGATGCTCCTGGTAATTGCTGCTTGCTCACGGGTGAGGAAGTGGAGAACCTATCTTTGCTCTGGGAGTGCCTTGCAAATACCAGATGGAAGTGGCACTGCAGAGAGGGAGCGTTTTGGGGTGGAGGGAATGTGCTTTATTATTCCTTAACCCCGTTCCTGTGCCTGTCCTGACCTCAGGCTGGGTCTTGCTTGGAGCAACATCTAAGTGCTGCTGAGAAGGGACTTGTATTGCTGTGCAGCAGCTCTGAGCAGGAGGCAAACTTTGGCTGGAAGATTTGGGGGGGTGTTATGGGTCAGTTTTTGGCCTGATTTGGAGCTGAGTGTTGGCTCAGGACTCGGCAGAGCTTGGCACGTTCTCACACGGCTGAGCTTGATGTCCTGCTGCCAGACATGGTGGCTTTGCAGAAGCTTTCAGTGAAAACATTCTTCCACTAAGAAATCAAGAATTAGACAAAGTTAAACAAAACAACATCCCCAAGTGTGTTTTTGATTCATCTGCCAGCTTCTGTGCATTCCTGGGGTGGGAGAGGCTGGATCATCAACCTGTCTCCTCCTCTCGCTCCTTTCTGCCCCCAGCCCCTTCTGCAGCTCTGGCTCATCCGTACTCTCAGCTTCCAGCTGGGTTTCTTAAATAGGATCACTTAGTTTATTCCAGCTCTTTTTTTGCTTGGCAAGTTTTACCTCAGGCTCTTCAACTGTGTTACAATCCCAGAGCTTTGGACCTGGTGAGCTGGATTATGCCTGGGAGAAACCCTCCAGGATCCAAGAGCTCTTGCCTTGCCTTGCATCCATGTGGAGCCAAAACACAGAGCAAGCAACCAGAAACCCTGGCACTGGCTGGGCTGCAAGGAGTCCCCCAGCCCAAGCAGTTTGGTTCATGGGATCAGACTGGAGCCAGCTGGTAAGAGAAGGATCTCTGTGGTTCTGCTTAAACCACCCTGGAGATGACACGATGTCTGGGACCTGTCCTGATGTGGGAGAGACTCGGAGCAGAGGCTGGCACTTGAGGCTTGCCCTTGGAGCTGTCCAACACCTTCAGAAGAGACATTTTCTCTGTTGGAATGGGTTTGAAATCCCAGTTCTGTGCAGGTCCCAGGCTTGCCTGCTCTGTAAAAGCCAGTTGCTCTGAGGGTGGAAGTCAGGGGAAGTGGCTCCAATATATTTGTGAAGCCTCTGGAATAGACTGGAAGCTGAAGCTGTGAGTGCTGAGTGCATTTCTGCTGCAAAGCCGGTCTGAATCTCCTCTGGATGTGCCTGAGATGGGATAGCCTGTGCAGGATGCAAATCAAGTGCTGCAGCCAACATAGAAAAGATACTTTCAAACTTACCTGGTCCTGAGAGTACTCAGCCCAGGCCCCCTGTCTCCCACCTCATTTCAGGCAGCCTTGGGTCAGCACTGCTGTGAGCACATCTTGGTTCCTTAAAGCCCCTTGCCCACAGAGAATCCAGCTGTTCTCAATTATTTTCCAAATGGAGCAGAGCTGGTGGGACTTGTAAATAAAGCTGCCTCCAAGCCTTGTCTCTGAGCCAGGAGAAACCCAGGGGTGGATACACCTCTGTGTAAACCTCCCCTGTGGAGTCAGGCTGAGGAGTTTGGGGCTCCAACCTGGAGAAAAGAAGGTTGTGTGGAAATCTTAGAACAGCCTTCCAGGATCTGAGGGCACTACAGGGAAGCCAGAGAGGGACTCTTCGTCAGGAACTGGAGTGACAGGACAAGAGAGAATTGATTCAAACTGAGAGTGGGTTTAGATGGAATACTGGGAAGAAACTCCTCCCTGTGAGGGAGGTGAGGCCCTGGCACAGGATGCCCACAGAAGCTGTGGCTGCCCCATGATGCCTGGAAGTGTCCAAGGCCAGGTTGGATGGGGCTTTGAGCAGCCTGGACTAGTGGAAAGTGTCCCTGCCTGTTGCAGAGGCTGGAATGGGATGGGCTTTAAGGTCGCATCCAACCCTTGACATTCTGGGATTCCGTGCAGGAAAAGTGCCATGCTGCGGGTGATCCATGCTCCACAGGGAAAAATCAATGCATTGTCTCTCTGTGGTGATGCAGATGGGACAGAGGTTGGGAGCAGCTCTCTAGGAAGTGCTGAAGGACAGTGAATAACAGAATTTGATGGAAAAGGCTTAAAGGAATAGGGAAGTGGAGTGACCTTGTCTTTGCAGACATGTCAAAGTCTTAGGAGGTAGAAGCTGCTGTGGAAAGAGGGTATTGACACCATGGGCACAACAAAAGGATGAGCCGAGCAGGGAGATAGTCACATACCAGGGGAGAACAGCTGTGTTGGCCTGACAGGAGGCTCCAGGCTCTGTGTTGGGTAAATGTCATGTTTGGAGTATCTCTTTTCTATATAAACAGTGTTTCTTGGAGCAGCTGGACAGGACAACCCTCGGAAAGAACCCAAGCTTGGTCCTGGCTGATGCACAGCACCAGGTGTGGAATCAAGGGAGAGCTGCTCTGTACCAGTGACCAAACTGAGGTTGGATCTGCAGTACTGCTGGGCAGGGAAAGAAAAAGAGCAAAGGAGGTGAAAAACAGGGGAAAAAAATCCCAGTGAAGACCAAAAACACACACACAAAAAAATCCCACAGCTAAATTAATATTTAACCTTGAAAGAAATGGTGGCTGAGGCTGCCTTGCTGAAGGATTTATAGGAGCATCAAGGAATGGTGGAAAAGCAAGGCCAAGGGGAGGTTTGGATTGGATATTAGGGAAAATTTCTCCACCAAAAGGGTGGTGAGACATTGGAACAGACTACCCAGGGTAGCAGTGGAATTCCTGTCCCTGGAGGGATTTAAAAGCTGTGTGCATGTGGCACCTGGGGACATGGTTAGAGGTGGCCTTGGCAGTGCTGGGGTGGGGTGGGACTCGAAGATCCCAGAGGGCCTTTCCATCCTGTTAGTTGTCAGTTAACTGGAAATAGCGCAGGGGAAATTAAACATGGGAAGAGGGAGCTGCTGGCAGCATCTCTAGGGTTCGTGGGAGTGGGAATCCTGAGCTGCATCTCCAAAGGGCCCTTCCAGAGGGTGCCACTGGAGATTAACTACCAGACTGTACTTCTGAAGCAAAGGAATTGTTTATTGGGGGACTGAGGAGACAACTGGCCTCGAACTCTTAAAAAACCACAAAGGGATGGTGAAAACCCACTGAAAAGTTTGCTGGCTTGATCCTCTCTCCAGTGGGATGGTGCTGGCAGCTGAGTTGTGGGCCCCGCGGGTCTACAGATGCCCTTTGCAGCCTGGGTGATGGCAGCAAGTCAGGTGGGAGTCAGGGCCATCTCCATAAAAAAGGTGTTTTCAGTGCCAGTGTCCAGCAGAAATCCCGGCTGTTGCTCTTGGAAGACAAGTGAAGCTTCAGGTGATGTTGTGTCAGTCCTTCCTTCCCTGGCGTCACGTTACCTCGGGATATCCTGGTCCTACCTGCAGAGGCCATTCCTTGCTTTGTTTTGGCACCGTCGGGATGGAACAAAGAGCGTGGATTCTGGGAAGAGCTGTGAGTTTCAGCTCTGCTCAGCTTTTGGGAAAACAGCATCGCACGTCAGAGCCGGGTTTGGGTGTCTGCAGGGAGCTGTTGTGCCCTGGGGCCTCCGTGCCGGATCCTCGGTGCCGGTGCCCCGGGATGGTGTTGGCTGCTCCCCAGTGCCGCCGCGGTGCCAGTGCTGCGCAACGTCAGAGCCTTGGCTTCTGGGGTGCGCCCTCCAAAGACTCTCAGCCAGAAAGCTGTACCTGGGAGCAGCAGGAATGCTGCTTCCAAGAAACAGGAGGACTTCTTGGGACAGAACCAATCACCCTTGCGTT
Organism: Rhipidura dahli; assembly: GCA_013399225.1. Lineage (NCBI taxonomy): Eukaryota > Metazoa > Chordata > Aves > Passeriformes > Rhipiduridae > Rhipidura > Rhipidura dahli. Next base: position 164,543 of record VXAC01008820.1, read on the forward strand.
GCTGCCACAGGTCTCAAGATGTGTGGTCACCCAGGCTGGGGCCACCTCTGCAGCGGCTTCTCCTCCTAAACCCCAGCATGATTCCTGGACCTGCAGAGAAGCTGCTGTTGTTCTGCTCCTTGCTCTAACTTCACTTACCAGATACCCATCCCCATTCCCTTGGGCATTCAAAATTAGAGTCCAAAAAGCAAAAGACTTTTTTTTTGCTTTTTGGAGCAAAAGTCTGATGAGGAGCAGCTGGAGGGGCTCAGCCTTGAGAAAAGAAGGCTCGGGAGGAACCGTCTCACTCTGTCCAACTCCCCGGCGGGAGGGTGGAGCCGGGGGCTTTGGGCTCTTCTCCCAGGGAACAAGTGAAACTGCTTCAGGTTGCACTGGGGGATGTTTGGGTTGGATATTAGGAAAACATTTCTTCATGGAAAGGACTGTCCTTTTACAAGGGCCAGGGGGCCATAAACACCCACACAATTCCTGGTGTGGGTAAACTCTGCATTTACCTATCACTGCAGTGAAATTTGTCTTCTTTTCCCCTCTCTGATCCGTTCCACACAGCACCTCACATTCAGTTTCCGGCTGAGGAGCAAGTGACGTTGTCACGGAGCATTGGAATTACAGTAAAGCTTTAGGGATAAATTAAAGTTAGTGCAGCTCCTGACACAGGTGTCAGGTTTGTCCTTTTCCCTGGTGGAACACTGCTGTAATGAGGAGTGCCCCACACTGTGGACAATTATCCATCCTGGAAAGCTTCGGCATGACTCCCAAACAAGGGAAAAGTGACTTTAATAATGAAAAGCTTAAGGCCCTTGGTTGTACACGCAGGGTTTTGCTGCAAGAAGGGACTTGTGGATATTGTCTCCAAGTCTATAGAAACACATCATTCTCTCAAAGCTCCTTTGTTCCTTTGGGTAGCCCGAGCCATGCTGGGTGTGTGTCTCTAATCTTGAAATCTATGAGCTTTAAGGAAAAAATTAAGTTAATTAAAGCAGTTTTTACATGTATTGTCAGGCGCTGCTTCTGAGTGTGGGACCAGACTGCCTGGATCCATGATCACTGAAACACAGGAATCTCTTCCCATTATCCCCTCCCAAAATCTGCTTAATTTGGACCAGAGCAGTTTGAAGCTCTGGTGTTTAGGGAATTCATGTCCTATTTCTCAACGTGTCTGCTCAATAGCAGCCGAGTCCCAGGGGGGAAATTGGGAGCCATAGGAAGGAGAGGTGGGTGGGAGAGCACATTAAGCAGCCGGCACTCCCACGAATATATTTCCTCCTAGCGAGTCGTTGATGAGGTGCTCTGGATTTGCAGGAAGCTTGAATGCTGCCACTTCTTTTTATCTCTTTCCTGTATCCTGGCAGAGTTCATCTGACAGTAATTGGTGACAGGTTTGTGTTTTCCTCCAGCTCCCTGCAGCAGAAACTCTGCCTTCCCTTTGCTGCCGGCAGCAAAGCCATGGTTCCAAGGGCTTTGGTGGTCAGACCCCCACGTGGGGCTTGATGCCCCCCCATGTACCCCCAGCAGCAACACCTTGGACCACTTCCAAAGTTCATTTGCGCTTCTTTCACCTGACATCGGTGCTGGGCAGGTCCTTGGGGTTCCAGAACCCGAGGCTTTCCTGGTTTTCCTGTCCCTGTGGGGTGAGGTGGCTGCAGGGCCAGAGTCCAGGTTTGGTGAGCTGGTGTTGCTACCCGTGGCAGCCACCACAGATTGGATGTCAGAGCCACAGAAAGCAGCAGGAAACTGCCAAATGGGGATTTTTTAGCATTGCTTTAATTTGCTCCCTTAGAAATCCCAGGGTCTGGAGTCCTGTCTTTATGTGAACACCTCATCAAGGTGCTGCAGCAAGTTCCCAGCCCTGAAGAACCAAAACCTGGAACACAGATGGGCTCTAATAGGGAAAATACCTTCATGAATGTCATTTCATAAAAAAGATTTAATCAGTTTTGGGGTTTTTTCCACATTGGAGGAAAACCGTGGCGCAGCTGCCGGTAACGCGTCAATGTCTGAGCATCACCAGGAGCTTGGACACCCCCAGCACAGGAAAGAAGGAAATTGTTTGTGTTTGACTGCAAAAATACGGTTATCTGGGAGGCCATTTGGTGGAGGAAGCAGCTCTGAGTGTCGATTATTTGCTCAGATTTGTTTTTAATTTCCCAGCCTCAAGTTTTCATTCTTTCCCTGTGCAGCCCAGAAACCCCCCCTGTGCTGAGCTGATCCCCAGCGTGGGCAGCAGGGAAGGGATTGGGATTCTGCCCCTCGGCCCCCTCAGGTGAGACCCCACCTGCAGAGCTGCCCCAGCCCTGGGGCCCAGCACAGGGAGGACGTGGAGCTGCTGGAGAGAGCCCAGAGGAGGCACCAGGATGAGCAGAGGGCTGGAGCAGCTCTGCTGGGAGGAAAGGCTGGGAGAGCTGGGATTGTTCAGCCTGGAGAGGAGAAGCTTTGGGGTGAGCTCAGCGTGGCCTTGCTGGGCCTGAAGGAGCCGACAAGGGAGCTGGGAAGGACTTTGGACAAGGTGAGAGTGACAAGCCAAGGGGCAATATCTTCAGACTGAAAGAGAGTGGGTTTAGATAATGTTAGAAAGAAATCCTTCCCTGAGAGGGTGGTGAGGTCCTGGCACAGGGTGCCCAGAGCAGCTGTGGCTGCCCCTGGATCCCTGGCAGTGCCCAAGGCCAGGTTGGACAATGGGGCTTGGAGCACCCTGGGACAGTGGAAGATGTCCCTGCCCCTGGCAGAGGTGGCACTGGATGAGCTTTAAGGTTCTTTCCAACCCAACCCAATCCATGACTGCATGAAGACAAGTCACTCACTGCTCAGCTGCTGTGTCTCTTGTTGCAGGCCTCCACAGCCTTTCCAGGAGCTGCAAAGGGCAACTCAGAAACCACAGGAGAAGCTTCCACAAGTCTCTCTGTCTACAGCAGATGGTGCTTGTAAGGATAAGGGCACTGTGTCCTGGGAGGGGCTGGTTTGTCCTGGGGCTCTCCCTTCAGGGGTGTTCTGCTGTCAGGACGTATTTGGAGCTACTCTGAGTTCCTCTTTTGGGAATTCCATCCCTAGGAGCTTCAGGCTTGTTCTGCCTCTACCAGCAGTGAGGTGAGCACGTGCCATGGGAAAGGGATGCTCTTGGAGAGCCAAGCCTGCATTCCCTGAGACTGCTGGCAGGTGCTGCTCAAGGTGGTCCTTAAAGGTAAATGAGGGAAAAAAGGCTGGACAGAGACCCCCTTTCTCCCAGCACAGGGCACAGGAGGACCTGGAATGTGCAGGCCCCATGGGTGAATTCTGGTGGGATGTGGTGCAAAGCAGCCCCTCTTCTCCCTGCCCCCGTGAATCCTCTGCAAAACGTGGCTGTGGCCATCCCACCCACCCCAGGATTTCCTTCATCAGGGATCTTTAGGGTAAATCCCTCTGTAACTGAGTCCTGCAAAGCTGTCAAATGAGTTGTAAACCCAATTTCTCTGTGTGGGCCCCCCTGCTCCAAAGAGATCCAAAATTCCCCAAGCCCTTTGGCTGCACTTTGGGGAGGGAATGCTCCAGTCCTTACACAGCTGTGCCCTGCTGGGCTGCATCCTGGCTGCACTGCAGAGGGTTTGATGCCACCAAAGGCTCATGAACATGCTTGATGACGTGTTCAAAATGTGCTTCCCTGCTGCAGCTTGTGCCAAGCTGTCCCTGTGGGTGGCACATTGCAGCCTGGCACGCTCCAGCCCGGAGAGCCTTGTCCAAACAAAGGCAGGTGGCTGAGGTGCTCGGCGAGGGAAGCAGGAGCAATGCACTGAGCTCAGCCCAAAGGAAACAAACAGGTGGGAGCTGTACCCTCTGTGGGGAGGCCTCCAGCAACAACAAAGAGTTCGGCCAGGCTGAGACCTGGGCAGGGCCTGGAGAGAAGTGGGAGCAGCCAGCACAGCTCCGGTGACCCACGGGGCAGCTCCTCCACATGCCCTGGGCAAACAAAGCTGCACCTGTGTGGCAGCACCTGAGCCAACACTGGCAGGAGGCAGCGAGGGGTCAAGAGGGCTGGCAGGCTGAAGGCACCTTTTCTAAGCTCCCAGGAATGTCAGAACCTGGAGTAAAACATGTCTGGTTTACCCTCTGACCCCATCAAGGTGTGGAATCCCCAGGAACAAGCTGGCTTTGCTTCCTGTATGTCCCCCGGGATTCCAGCACAGCACCGGGTCAGCTGTCCCTGCTGCTGTGTCCAGGGCTGTTCCATAAGGAGATAGGAGAGTAGATATTATGAAAAATTTCGTCACAGGAAGGGTTGCCAGGGAAGTGGTGGAGTCACCATCCCTGGAAGTGCTCCCAAAAAGTGTGGCTGTGGCGCTTGAGGCCAGGGGTTAGCGGTGAACTCCCTGGTGCTGGTTGATGGTTGGACCTGGTGATCTCAAAGGACTTTCCCAGCCCTGAGGGTTCCATGACTGTTGGGAGCAGGGCAGGAGGCTCCTCCAGCACTCAGAGGGATCCTCCAGCCCAGCAGCACAAGGGACAGTCACACCTGGGCTGGGGACAGCAGGCAGGTGCCACCTGCACGGCTGGTGTCACAGAACCTCAATCGGCCGTGCCCCACTGGCATCCCTGGCTCCAGGCTGGGCTCCTGTCAGCGGGGCGGATCCGTGTGCTCCGGGATAAGGCGGAGCTGCGGAACATCCTCCCCGTGGAGGCGCTCGGTGTTTGTTTGCTGATGGAGATAAATAAAGGCTGCCCTGGGCTCGGCCGCACGTGGGGCTGATGCTCTTGCACAACCCCGTGAGAATGAAAACAAACCCCAGTCCTTCCTCTTCCCTTCACCCCCGGCATTTAGTGGAAATGCTGATGGGCCTGGTTGGTATTTTTATGTTTGTTTGTTGCTTTGTTTCTGGCCAAAGTCCGTGTTGCCGCAGATTTTTGGTGAAGCTTTTTCCTGGAAAGCTCTGCTGTGGAAAAGGAGGAGTGCCCAGGGCAGATCTGGGGCTCTGTGCAGGTCCTTTGGGGGAGGCAGTGGTGGGATGCACTGAGCAGGGCTGAAACAGGGCTGTCTCCTGGGGCCAGCAGGAAAACTTCAGCCTGGAAGATGGAGGAAAACTTGGATGAGACCAAACTTGAATATTTTGAAGATAGCAAACCCAGCAAACGCACAAGGGAATCCTGGAATGGTTTGGGTTGTAAGGGACCTTTAAAGGTCATCCAAACCAATCCTCCTGGTGTGAGCAGGGAGCTGGACCTGGGAGAAATTCAGACAGCACTGAGGATATGGAGGGAGAGCTAAGGAGCTGCAAATGCCAGAGCTGAGTGACACAGTGCCAGGGCGGGGTGGCTGCCTGTCACCTGTCCCCACCACACCCTGCCATGGAGTCTGGTGTTTGCTGAGCTGCTGTGTCAGGATGGGTCAGCGTGTCCCTCCCTGGACCGTGCCCTTACAGTGAGGGATCTCCATCCAGGGAGCCGTGGGGGCAGGCAAAGGGCCTCAGCTGCAGAGGTGGTGCTGGAAAATGTTCTCCAGGGCTGTGAGGATCTTGCAGTGACCCTGAGCCCGGCCAGGAGGGCAGAGCTGGGTGTCACACCATGGCTCTGTGGGCACAGTGGGTGTTACTGGCAGGGTGCCTTGGTGGGGTGGAGTGTTCAGAGCTTTGTGTGAAAAGTCTCACCCTGGGCTTTTGTAGAATCACAGAATGGTTCTCCTTGAAAGTGACCTTAAAGCCCATCTCATTCTACCCCCTGCCGTGGGCAGGGACACCTTCCCTAGCCCAGGTTGCTCCAAGCCCCGATGTCCAGCCTGGCCTTGCACACTGCCAGGGATCCAGGGGCAGCCACAGCTTCTCTGGGCACCCTGTGCCAGGGCTCCACCTCACAGGGAACAATTTTTTCCCAGTATCTCATCTACATCTCTCCTGTTTTAGTTTAAAACCCTTCCCCTTGTCCTATCACTATTTGCTTGTGTAAAAGTCCATTTTCTCTCTCTTTTATCAACCCCTGTAAGCACCAAAAGGCTGAAGTCTCCCCAAACTTTTTCTTCTCCACGTGAACACCCCTGGCTCTCTCAGCCCCTTGGTGGCAGCTGCTGCTCTTCCCAGTGCTCTGTTCCTCTGCTCTTGTCCCCTCCAGGCACAGGCGTCCAGCAGCCCTGGTGACGTTCCTGCAGAGAGGAGAAGGCTCATGTTGAGTCATGGCACTGCTCATCCCTGCTGCCATCCCAGCTCCTGGAGGGAACCTGGACCCTGGAGGGTGATGGGAAGTGTTTAAAGTGTCTTGTCAGCCCTGGGCAGGTGCTCCAGGAAGGTGGGCACAATGTGGTTGTGGTTACCTGGACTTGGTGTGGGATGTTCCCCCTGGGTCCCTCTGGTCAGACCCTTCTCCTGGAGCCATTTCCTCCAGCCCAGCCCCTCCTAAGGCGAACTGTGCTGGATGCCCTCGTTGGACCAAAATAGAACAACGACTTCCAGGGTTTTCCTTTGAGAGTGTCCTGAAGAGGAACAAATGGGAAGGACTCAAAAGGGCCATCTGCTCCCCTCCCATCCGGCCACGCTGGGCCAGGCCCTGGATAAGGGTGGCTGGAAAGCAAGGTTTGCCTGGAGCGTTGGTGTGAAGGGCATGAGAGGGGCAGCACACAGGGGCCCCTTGGATCCCACCACACCTGGGATCAGGACGGGCAGGAGAAGTCAACAGAGCCCATGAGAAAGTGCTGTCCCTGCCAGTCTGCTGCCCCTGGAGCAGCTCCTGCCCTGGGCACCTCTGTCTTCTGCTCTGAACCCTGGCTGGGCTGTAGGACAGGGACTCCAGCAAACACAGCCAGCTTGGATTTGGCCTGACCTGGTCCTCGGAGCTGGGGAAGGGAATCCTGGGAGAGGTGAGCATCTCCTGATGTCCTGGCTAGAGGCAGGACCTCACCAACAGGTATTCCCATGGGCAGGGTGAGTTACAGGAGCCCTGGCACAAGGAGATGCCAGGGCCTGGGGTCTGGCATTCCCAGTGTGGTGTGGAGGGAGCGGGCAGGACCTGGGCACCAGCTGTGTCCGTGCTGTGCCCTTGTCCCTGGGCAGCGCTGGGTGTCCCACCTGGGTGAGCCACAGGCTTCCCTCCTGGGCCTGGCCAGACTCAGTATGGGATCCTGCAGCTGGAGCAGGAGGCACACCAAGCTGGGAGATATTCCCAGCAAGCAGGGCACAAGCCCCACAGGGTTTCTTGTTTGTGCTGGAGCTGTCACATCCTTGTGGGTTCCCATCTCTGGGTGCTGTAGATCATGTTTCTCTGACCTCGGGTGCCCTCCTGGCTCTGCTTGTTTGGTGAAGAGTGAAGGCCGGGAGGGAGGCTGGTGCCCTGCTGGTGCCCTGCTGGTGGCTCAGGTTCTGCTCTGCTCACAGGGATGTTTCTGTCTCTCCTCTGGCCCTGAGGGCCCCCAGGTCCTGGCTGAGCCCAGCCTGGGAGCTGAGTTACATTGGCAGTGCTGGGTGACCTTGGTGTTTGCAGTTCTCCCGGCTTTATTTTGGCAAAAGAGGACAGGTCTTGGCAGCCCTGCTGGCAGTGGGGCACCTCGTGCCTGCAGGGGGAATGGGAAGGTTGGCATGCAAAGCCAGGACGATGGGATGGTCAAGCAGAGGATGACTGGCAGCAGCTCCCTTCCTGTTTTCCAGGAGTCCTTCCAGCTGCTCCCTCAAGCTGGTGCCAGCCTGGCCACGTCCCAGACATTCCCTGTTGCCCAGGCTCTTGCTGTGGGTCGGGACTGAGTGTCCTGAAGATGTTTGTCTGCTCCGGGAAAAACCCTGGGGCTGAACCTCCCGAGCGGGGAGCGAGGCCTTGGCTGTGCCTCTCCCCTGCAAGAGGCAGCACGTCGTGGCCTCTGTCCCTGTGCTGGGCAGAGCAGGGAGGGACGAGCCCCGGGCCTGTTCCCAGCACTGCACATCTCTTGGCACGCAGGATAAGCCTCCCTCCCACGGGCTGGGGCCGCTGCCAGGGCTGTGCCCCCTCCAGCCCCGTGCCCTGGCCCACGGCAGGTCCTGCTGGGCGAGCACAGGGACCGCCGAGCCCCGGGGGCTGCCCCTGCCGGGGATCAGGCTGGGGATCAGGCGGGGTCAGGTGTCCAGGTGCAGCAGATGGGCCGGTGCAATGTGCCTGTTCCTGCTCGGCAGGGGATGTTACTCACCTGCCCGGGGAGGCACACACGCTCCACGGCTTGGCACCGCCTGCCCAGCCTTAATCTCCATTGTTTGACAGCTGGGGCGCTGCTGACGTCAATGCCATGGCTCAGGGGGCTTTTGGGGAGGAATGGGCAAGTCTCTGCACACGTGGGCTTAGCAGGAAAACATTGCAGCGAAACCACAGCGGGAGAGCGCGGAGAAGGAGGAGCAGGGGAAAGGACGAGGGGTGCAGTGCCAAGGGACGCCGCTCCTGTGCTGACTCACAGCCAGCTCTGCCTGGCTGGGCACCATCACCAAAGCAGGAAAATGCCACCCTGTGTGTCCAGCTTGCTGGGATTCTCTTCCCCTGCCCATGCTGAGGGTCTGATGTGCCCTGGAAGCATCTTGGCTGCCCTCCTGATCCCGTGGGGCCAGCTGGGACTGCTGCTGGGGGCAGCTGGATGTTGCCTGCACTGCTGGGTGACGGCTGCTCTCCTCTCACCCTTGTCTCAGGGCCTAGGGAAGAGGTGTGGGTCTGTCCCTCCCTTCACTCTGTGTCATTAGAGAAGCTGCTCACCCCTGTCTGGATTGCACCAGCTTTGGACATCACTGTCCTGCCTCAAGGGAAGAATTCAGGATGCTCCTTGGAAACCATGCCCTTTTGGCTTTGGTCAACTCAGCTCTGCTGCTTTCCTCATGAAGGAAATAGGTCCCACAAGTAAGTTGTGGGGACAATACCCTGTGTCTCCTCTGGACTGATCCTTCCTCCACAAACCCACAGGTATCCAGGGTGATCCATGTGGTACCCGCTGGTCTGGGGAACACTGAGCATCCATTGTTCCTCCTTGCAGGAATGGTCCAGGTCCAGCTTCCTTGTGTCTGTCTTGCAAAGCCTCGTTTATCTTTGGAGCCTGGATAAAGCTCTCTGGAGGGTCTTGGCACGGAAATCATGGCTGCTTCCACTTGTGACCTTAGCAACACATCCTGGTGGCAATTGTTCTCCAGGCTGGAAATCCTGTCTGCTCTGCTGCAGGACTCGTGCTCCCCAAGCAGCTCGAGCTCTTTGGCCAAGGCAGCCAACCCTTCCTGCAGGGAAATCACTCTTGTCCTGTGGCACAGGGCAGCCACCCCTGGCACAGGCTGCTCCACTCCCTGGGCTGGGCTGCTCTGCTTTAACATTCTTCAACATTTTTTATCAAAAAAANCAGCAACCCAGGGAGTGAGGAGACAAAAGAAGAGGAAGTCAGGAGTTACCACGAGTAGCTCCAAAGGGATCTTTTTTTCCTGGCTTAGGGAGCAACTTAGTGCCAACTGTGCTGAAGCTCTACCTGGGTCATACCTGGGAAGTGGAAGACCCTGAAAGCCATTCCAGGTCTTGAGCTGAAAGCCAGGAGGGGCAAAGGACCCTGTGAATAATCCACTTCTCAAATATGAGTTGTTTTCTTTTGCCCCTCACCCCTATCAGCACAAAAGAACCTGAGTGACCCGGGAGTAAATTACTCGACATCTTGCCTTAGGTGCAAACAACCTTTGGTTGTGTTTGCACCACTGGCATGGGGCTGTGTTGCTTTCCAAGCATGTGTTTTTGAGGCCTTGGAAACTGAAAGCTGGATGATATCCACCAGGCAAGGGTTTTAGCAAAGAGCCTGAGTTTTCAGATCTCTGGGGAAACACTGACTATGGCTTGGTCCAGAGGAGGGGAAGTAGCACAAGTTGTGCCATGGTCAGTTTTTCTGGAGAAAGCTGGATTAGTCAAATGCCGTGATTCAGCCCTCCCTCAGTAAATGAGGCATCCAAAAGTATGCAGGGAGTTTCTCTTCCTTGTAATTCTGCTCCAGAGGGTACAATGTGGGCTGTATAACTCAAGTTTTCCTTCACAGAGATAAAAACTGCACTTGGTCACCCAAAAAGCCTCCTTTGATCCCTTTTCCTGAATGAGCATCCTCTGTGTATCACGTTACCTTCTTGTCCCCCTGGCCCCAGGGTGCAGTGGCAAACCCCACTGTTTTCCAGCTGATGTTCCAGCAATGTTTTCTGTCCAATATTCCAGCCAAAGCTTCACGTGTGCACATTTCTGTGGCTGGGGGTGCAGGACGTGCTCTGCAGCCCAGCCCTGGCTTTGGAGAGCCACAATCAGTTCTGACCATCCTGAAGGCAGTTTGAACATCAGAATAATGAACAAACCAGAGAAAATTACCATGAGCGTGCCAGAAGCTCCCCTAGAAACTCAGCTGGGAAGACTCAGGAGGAGTTCTGTGCCCACCTTTAGTAAGATGAGGCTGAGGAGGAGACGTGATGTTTTGTTTAGAAATATTAATAAAAGGTGTTGCTGTCTCCTACAGACCTGACCTACTGCTCCAACGACCCTGCTGTTGGCACATGCTGTGATTTTAGCCATCAGTTACAAAATCTGGGCTCACCTGAGGCGTCAGGGAAGCTGAAACAGGGAACTGAGCACAGGGAACTGTGCGTGGTGGCACAAGGGTGAGGGGTCAGAACAGGGCATGGTCTTCCCTGGAATCCCTAAGCCCCCTTGTCTGTCAGAAAGTGGGGTCTGTGCTTCAGATTTGCTTTCGGGCTCATCTCTGTAACCCCCATGAGTGCTGTGGGGGTCAAGCTGCTGCTGGTGCAGCTGGGTTTGCAGAGACTGAGGGGATCCTGGGCTGCTCCCTCTCCAAAACACCCTCAGCCTGGGTTTGGGCTGAGCCCACCCTTCCCCAGGAGGGGCTGCCAGCCTTGGCTGCATCTCAGCACGGGAGGGAGTCGCTGCATCGCTTCCACTGCTGAATGGCAGCATCTCATCGGGATGTGGCTTTCCCTCTGAGCCACAGTGGCAGATGCCACCTCCCCGCTGGCCAAGGACCAGGGGTCCCAAACCCCTCTTTGAAACACCAAGAGCCCAAAAACATCGGCGCAGGCTCGTCTCTGCTTGCTAAAGAGCTCCCAGGAGCGAGGGATTGTCTGCCTGAGAGCTGGGTCCTTTGGGCTCTTTTCAATCAAAAATCACATGTTTTCCATGGAAGAAAAGTTGTGAAAAGCTGATATCTGAGAATCTAGGGGTTTCAGTTCTGCTGCCACCCACCTTGGTGACAGGGCTGTCCCTGGGCAAAGCCTGGCCAGGCTGGGTCAGTCTCTGTTGGGTCCTTGTGCACTCCAATGGTTTTGCAACACACAATTCCTTTTTCTCGTTCTTTCAGCTCTGGGAAGGGCACAGCTGCTGCTGAGAACTCAGCCCAGCCTTTCTGCTCATGGCTTCCTCCATTTCAGGCAGCTCCAAAGCACACACAGTCAGTGTCCCCTCCTGTGCCTGAGCTGCCAGGGCTGCCAGCACTGATCCCACCCTGCCACGCTGACCCTTGTGGTGGTGAGGTCCCAGATGTGGAGCACTGAAGCCCAGGTGTGGAACACAGAATCCCAGACTTGTTTAGGTTGGATAGAACCTTAAAGCTCATCTTGTTCCACCCTCTGCCACAGGCAGGGACACCTTCCACTATCCCGGGTTGCTCCAAATCCTGTCCAGCCTGGCCTTGGACTCTGCCAGGGATGGGGCAGCCACAGCTTCTCTGGGAGCCCTGGGATATGTTAATGGAGAGATCTCCTTGAACGAATTGCAGAGTGCTCTGGGATAATTCAACTCCCAAGAAGTGGAGGGAAGAGGTGAAGAAGCATCCCGAGGAGGGAGAGGTCAGGAGGAATTTCCCATCATTTGCTGCCTGGACCACTGAGTACTGTGTGTCCTTGGTGCTGAGACAGGGTCACAAGAAAACAGACCTGTGGGATAGTAGAGGACAAAAGTAACATATTTAAACACCAGACCCTCAGAACCCAGGCTTCTTGGCCTTTCTAATAACTCAAACTGTGCTCAGTGCCATCGGTTTCTCCGTACCAGGGGCTGACACTTCCCTGACTGTTCACTTCTCAGAATGGCCTTTCCTGTTCGCTGAGGTCACCAGACAGAATGTGCTGATCTGTGGCTGGTCGTGTGGGTTTTTGCTAGCAGAGAATGTTTTGGGAGGAATTGTCTTACTCTATAAAACCTCCTCTTCAGCCCCAAACCCAGTAGCTTTCAGAGAAAAATCAGAAGGGGTGGGCAAAGCTTCCCCCCTCACTCTACCCACCTTCCTGCAGATTTCCTAAATCCATGAAACTGGGTGGGGAAGGCTGTTCCTTACTCTCAAAAATGCAAGGCTCAGGTTGGTTGTGCCAGACTCTTGGCCAACCTGGTCTCTGTGAAAGACTTCAATGAGAAGCTCTCCCCACTACATCAGCCAACATGAAAACCTGCTTCTGGAAAAGTACTTTCTTCCTGCCTTTTAAAAGCCAACTGCAGGGTGTTCCTGGTGGAGCCCAAATATTTTCCAAGGGCCAAATAATTATGTTTAATTAGTTTTCATTAAGGTGATGCCAATCCACCCTTCTCTTTGGAAACTCAGCTCCTGAAAGGGCTTGAAAACAATGAAGCAGGGAAAATGTTGTACCTGTAGCTCACTCATTTCCTTCTGTCATGGAAAAGAAAAGGGCCACCATACTCCCAAACTCCTTGGGGAAAGGGATCAACAGATTCCACATGAGACATCCATCCCTCCCTGGTCATGGGAAGCCACAGAGTGTCCTGCTGTGGGGCAGAGGGGTTTCCCCTCTGGCACCTGTGTTGTGTTGTCTGCACAAACCCAGCTGTGGCAGTAGATCCTTGGCACACGACTGAGTCACTGTTTTCCATTTCATGGAGTTATCATTCCATCTGGAACATTGAATCCTAGAATCACAGAATGGTTTGGGTTGGAAAGGACGTGTCCACCCCATCCCACCCCCTGTCATGGGGAGGGACACCTTCCACTGTCCCAGGTTGCTCCAAGCCCCGTCCAACCTGTCCTTGGACACTGCCAGGGATCCAGGAGCAGCCACAGCTTCTTTAGAAACCCATTCCTCTGCTTGAATCTATGATGTTTGAGCAAAAAATGGTTTCCTCAACTTCTGCCTCTTACAGGTCTCATTTCTGCTGTTTTCCTTGGGGCTCGAACCCAACACATTCCCATTTAATGGAGGAACTGAATTTGGGAGCAAAACCTCTTTGGATCTGCTTTTACCTGGGTGCACACTTGCTTTGGGCCTTTCTCTGCTGCAGTCACTGATTTTCTTCCCATGTGCTGAATCCTTCCCAAGGAGAGCCCTTCCTACAAGAGTTTCTTGTACACGTATAACGGTGGGAGAAAACAAAACCCACCGCCCAGACGTCTCCAAACCTCCAGCTGTGCTACCAAGGCAGCCGCCTCTTCGTCTGGTCCTGATCCAAGCCCCAGCAGCAGCAGGGGAAATTCCCAGTCCAGAGGAAGCCATACCAGCATTCCAGTCAGCCTTTTCAAAATACTTGCTGAGGAAGAGCACACACCCTCTGTTTGAGTCCACTGAGTGTCCTGTTTACCTTTCTTCTTGGACGCTGCAGGAGAATGTCCCTGTATCACCTGGCCCGAGAAAAAGGGAATTATCTGTGAAGGCTTGAAAAAGCCCCTGTCCTGGCACTTTTCAGAGTTGAAGAGGTGCCAGCAGCCCAGGTGAGAATTCCTTGGATGGGGATTGCAAAAGAGGCTAAGAAACATTTGAGACTTGGCACTGCGTGGTGGGGACGGCTCTGCCCTGAGGAGCTGTGGGTCCACTTTCCCTCTTTGCACCCTGTACATGTTGGGTTTGCTCTGTGCCATGAGATTCTGCTTCTGTGAACAGTGGTGTTGTCCAGTGAGTGGAAAGGGACTCGGTGCTGCAGAGGGACATGGCCTGGGAACCCATCAGAGATAAGTTGTGCTCCTGGACAGGATGGCAGGAGCAGGAGAGGGGCTGGATTTCCCCAGGTACGTTGCTGTGCAAAGAATGAGAAACTGCTTCTTAAAGAACTTCGCCGTGTGAACACTGAGTGTGTTGGATCAAACCCCACATCACACTCTGAGTCCTACGTCCTCACCGTTCCTGTGGGATGCCCAGGAACGCTTCCAACACCAGGCTGGCAGTCAAAGCACAGCATCCCACACACTCCTTCATGTGGATGGGGCTTGGAGCAGCCTGGGGCAGTGGAAGGTGTCCCTGCCACAGCAGGGGTTTGGAATGAGATGAGCTTTAAGATCCCTTCCAACCCAAACCATCCTGGGACTCAGTGATTCTACAATCTGCCTGCAGCAACCCCAGGGAACCGTGGCTGTCCCAGACTCTCCATGTGGAACATCTTTGGACTGTCCCAAAGGTAGCTGGAACCCTCCACGCTCCAGTGGCACCCCAGCCCAGTACTATTTCCCTGACCAGGTTGTCCCTTCCCTGTGGGAGAGCCCTGCCGTGCCCTGGGATGTGTGCACTGGGAGGAGAAGCACTCCCATGGGTGCTGGTGGGAGAAGTGCAGCCCCTGCTCTGGCCCTGGTGCCCTCCTCACAGCGAGGGGCACAACCTGCTGCCTTGCCCCAGGAATTTGGGTGCTGAAGGTGATGTTCCCGAGGCTGGTCCCTCCAGGAGAGGTGTTGGCTGTCGCTCAGCACTCCAAGAGTGGCTCTGCCTCTTATCTCTGGCCATGGAGGGCTGTGCTGAAGAACAAGGATTCCTGGGCCGGCATCCAGCTGGGGATGCCAGCAGCTCTGGACAGGCTGTTCACAGAATGATTCCTCCCAGTTTGCTGCTGCTGTGCTCTCTTGTGAAATGTCCTGGCTGCACCAAGGAGCAGGGCTGGCTCTGGGCACGCCGGCTGGAGGAGGCAGGGAAGGGCTGGTTGCCTGGGGAACAAAGCACAGAATCCTGCCCTTGCAACCCCTGTGAGCCCGTGACCTGCAAGGAGGATGCCCCGTGTCTCACATCAATGGTTATTTTCCCAAGGATCTGTCTCTGGACCATGGCACAGCACTGCTCCGTGAAAACCCAGAAACCTTGTCCGTCTGGATGGCACCAGATGCCTCCAAGTGCCAGGGACCTGCTGCCTCTACCCACCTATTTGATGGGTTGTGCCCACACCAGGCTGTGACCTTGCCCCTCTAGCTTCCACTTATCCCCAGGTTTTCATCACGTCCCCTCTCAGGGAATTTTCCTGGCTGACAGAACAGGTTGGTGTGCCTGTCCTTGGGTCTTCCCCAGCATTTTGGAGGGGCAGCAGCAGCTGCTGCCAATGCCAGGACCAGCAACCTCTGCAGGAGTTAATTTTCCTTAATTTGAGTGAGTTAGGAACCTCCTTGCTGATGCATGGATGGACCAGGCAAGATCTGCACTGCTTTTTGTGGAAGCAGAGGGGAACTGGCTGAGTCTTCATTCCTCATGGCATCTTCTGCTGCTGCTGCTCTGTTTGTGCCCAGACTGAGTTTGAGTTGACATCGTTCATCTGAGAGCAAACCTCCTGGAGGCACTGGGAAAGGAGATGAGTCTCCAGTTGCCTATGGCCTTCTGTTGGCATCAAGAACCCACAGAGAGGGCAGAATGGATCCCTGGAAGACCCCAAATGCCAGGGCCTCTGGGGATGGGAGGAGGTGCAGCCTGAGTCATGCGAGAGAGAGGAACTGTTGCTGTGCTCCACCTATTCCAGTTATGTTCCATCCCCTGCCTCGCTCGCTCTAGCAGGGGAGCAGGCAACCAACGATGAGTCAGGCATTGTCCACAGAGTCTCCACGGGACAAACATCATGCTATCATCTTTCCTTGGCTATCTCCTCAACAACTGCATCCTACAGCTGGCCTGGCGGCCTCTCCTCCTGTTTTGTTTGCTTCCTCCTGGCCTCAGACCGCTGTCGCTGGAAGGGGAAGTGTCGATGGTGCCTCTTAGTCTATCCTACCTAAATTTAAACCACTATTTTTGTCTTTCCAGGCTCATTGTGTTTTAAATTTGGAATTAAAAAAGTCACATGAGGAAAGCTGTTGTCTGATGTTTGGTGCCTTGGTGATGGAGAGCTCAGGCCAGGACAGCCCAATTTCACCACTGAGCATCCTGCCTGCAAGGGACAGGGCTGTGTTTCCTACAGACATTCCCCAAAGGAGCAGGGGGGAGGCAGGAGCGGGATGGGATGTCCCATTTCTCTTCCCAGTCGAGTGTTTCCAGTCAGGAGGCTCCTTGAGCAGCGTGTCAGTGCAGAGATAACGGAGGCGGGCGCGTTTCGGGAAGCGGTTCCCAGAAGTGGGCTGACATTTCTCACCGCTGTGACCTGGGCTGATGGGTGACCTTGCAAAAGAAGGAAAAGCCAAGCCAGGGGTCAAGCAACAGGAACAGGCATTGAGGAAATGACCCCTTGCTGAAATTATTGAACTCTTGTGGATAACGTGTCTTTGGGTGTGAGTCAGAGCTTTTCCCTTCGTGGTGCTGAGGGGAGCTCTGGGGTGTGGGGTTCCTGGTGTCCCTGGGGTGTCAGGGATGCAGGAGCCTGGGCTGAATGGGGTGAGGGCTTTGGTAGCTCCTCACCAAAGGAAGGGCAGTGCTTGGGATGGGATGGCTGGGCAGCTCCCACTGAAATCACCCTGCAGGCTGCTTGTGAAGAGCTCAACTGGCCCCAAAAGATGTGGTGGTGTCCATGCAGCTTCCCTCTGTTCTGGCTAGGCAGTGCCAGAATGGCACCCCTGCCACATGGAGCCAATTCTCCTCAACTCCAGCTCACGAGGAGACCTGGAGAAGGGAGGGAGCTGAAGGACAACTGCACAATTCCAAACACTGACCAACCTCCCCCAGTGGCCTCTACCATCCCACCCCTGTGGCAGCAGAGCGTGGTCCTCCCTTCAGGTGAGCAGCTCAGGGGAGTTTCTTCTCCAAAGAACAACTCCTGTCCCTCTCCTTTTGCTCAGGGTGCAGGGAAACTTTAAAATGCCACTTCCAAGGGAAAACAGGCAGCTTGCTCCATGAGCTGGCAGCTCATTCTTCAAAGGATTGATTTTGGGAGAGCTTCAGGGGACCACCATTGACCACATCCATTTTACACTGGAATGTATCTCCCCTTACAGCTCTGTGCTGGGATGTCAGAGAGCTGGAGTGGGGTCTCTGTGCAGCCAGCCAGTATGGAGCCAGCTGGTGGGATCTCAGCCAGGCCTTTTGCTCTGGAATTCAAAACTTATGACAGATCCTTCATCTGACTGTCAGCTGTCAGATCCAGGAACACAATGTTCCTGATTCAAATCAGGTCATTTCTAAGGTAAGTCAAGTGGAGCCCATCAGGAAGATGGTTGGTCAAAGGAGTCCTTCTGGGTGGGAGTGCTCCATCACGGCTGTCAGAACAATTTGCCAATTTCCCTGTAAAAATAAACATCTGCCTCGTTTTCTAGGGTGAGGCTGAGCAGCCGTGGCAGAGGCTGAGGAGTCAGTCAGTCACTCTCTCAGTCGCCTGGCGGGGTGCCTCTCAAGTGGCTCAGGTGGAGTGTGAAAGCAAAATGTGTGTCATGGGAGCTGGCAGCTGCTCACCACACCTGCTCCTTGCTCCAAGCTCACTCCCTTCTCCTGTGACTTGGCTCCTTGCTGTCCTCGGAGCAGCCAGGAACAGGCAGGTTCCCCTGGTGACGTTGCAGTGCTGATATCCCGAGGCAGGGACGGTGTGGGCTGGACTTGGTCCAAGGATGTGGTGCTGAGTTGTCCTCCCTGCCAGCCCATCCCCAGCACAATCAGGGGGACATGAGGTGTGGGGTGGTCTGGGAGCAGAAGCATCACCTCCCTCAGGAAGTTCTTGAAGGATCATGGAATCCCAGAATGGTTTGGGTTGGAAAGGGACCTTAAAGCCCATCCAGTGCCACGCCCTGCCATGGGCAGGGACACCTTCTACTGTCCCAGGCTGCTCCCAGCGCCATCCACCCTGGCCTTGGACACTTCCAAGGATGGGACAGCCACAGCTTCTCTGGGCATCCTGTGCCAGGGCCTCCCCACCCTCTCAGGGAAGGATTTCTCTCCAGTATCCCATCTAACCCTGCCTTCTCTCAGTTTCAAGCTGCTCCCCCTTGTCCTGTCTCCAAAAGGAGAAGAGGAAAGAAAGGATCCTCTTTCCAACACGTCTGACTGGGATACTGTGATTTTCTTTCCGTTTGTGTTAAAAATTTAAGAAGAAGAGGAAGGAAGAAAGGGCACATTTTGTTTCAAACCCAAAGCTTTTCACAATCAT
>VXAC01008820.1:182827-253506 GCA_013399225.1 Rhipidura dahli
CCAGAGTCCTCAGCTCATTTTTGAAAGGAAACAGTGGCAGATTATTTTGCTCTGAAATGATTGTTTAGGAATGTGAGCTAATCACACAGTGCTAAAAAAGCCATGATCTAAAGGAAATGTTTTGAAATTGTGAAAGGGTAGCACCGCAGCCAACCTGAGATTGCAACTTTCCTCTGTTGATGAAGCTTTTCAAGAACAGAGTTTTTGTCCCGATTGGAGATGGGAGGGGTTGGATGTTTCTTGAGTTCTCCAGGTACGAGCGACCTGAGACTACAACAGAGCAGGGCTCAGATTTCTCAGCTGTTACCTGTTTTCCTTCCACTTTATGGAAAACTGACAGGGGATTTGGCTTCTCTCCAGTGTTCCTCTGGTGCCCTGGACGTGGCTCCACAGGGACTTGCTCCCACCCAGTCCATGGAGGGGGTGAAAAGAGGCCTCTTCCTCCTGTCAGGTAGAAAACAAAAGCTTTAAAAACCATCCCCAGCTCTCCTGTTGACCTGTGTTGTGGTATGTCACATTTCAATGCTGTTTTTCTCCTGATTTGTTGACCTTCCCCCAAGGCCTTATGGCCCCTCAGTCCAAAACAGATGCCACTGGATGTTTTGCCCTCTGTTTTCCACATGAGAATAGGTGTTTCCATGAGCTGTGCCCATGGTGACTGCTTGGACAGCTCTCCATCCCCGTGGATGGTTGGATGGCTCTCCGTTGCTCTCGCATGTGGCTCCTCAGACCCCTCCTGCTCAAGCGGGAAGGGCCAGACAAGGATGGAAACTGTGATGGGACGACTCCTGTGCATATGAGCAGAAACAAAATGCCATTTCCACTGGAAAATATTTCAAGGTGTTGCAGCCTTTCAAGATGAAACAAAATCTTCCCTTGCAAAATGTCGGTTCCAGCCATTGTTCCAGTTGGACTTGCCTGTTCCAAGGAAAACAAATTTCACTTGCAATGGCTCATGCCGATAGCAACTCAAAATCAGCCCTTCCCTGCCCACACTCAAGAGTTTGGACAGGCCCTTGTGATCCAAAACCTTCTGGCTGTTTTGATTCCAGCTTCTCCAAACAGAACGTTTCCAGCACTTTTTGTGCGACGGACATTGCGGTTTTCCATCCTGCCCTGGGCAACGCCCGTGTTCCGCTCTCGGGATGACGCCGGGGATGGAGCCAGAGCTGCCAGTACCAAGGTATGGCCAAGCCTTCACCTTAATTTTGGGGTTTGAGCTGCTAAAATTTCAGTGCTGGAGGGAAGCCTGCGGGAAGAGAGACCCTCCAAAGGTGTTTTGTGTGGGGATGTGAAGAGCTCGTAGCAGCGGCGTCTCCTCGGAAAACCTCGGCGGAGGAATGAAGAGATCCGGCTGCTCTGAGTGTTCAAAAACGGGTCTGTCAAACCCATTTTGTCAAACCTGGAGCCCAAATTCCCAGCTCTACACAACCCATGTCAGCAGGGCTTGGTGGCTGCCAGACCTCGGAGCCGCCGCTGCCTCGCATGCGGCGTGAGCAGAGCAGGTTCCCTGGCTTTGTCTGGGCTGTGCTGATGAGTTTGCTGCCCGAAATCCAGGCTGGCTCGTGGAGGGGGGTGACCCCTCCTCGGTGACAGCCGAACCACGTGGTGACACCCCCTGGCATGGAGGAAATCTGCAAGGTCTCGAACCAAACAAGGAGTTTTTATGAAACTTCTGAGCAGTTGAAAAACAAAATGAAAAAAAAAAAAAAGAGAGATGATTACACAACTTTGTTGGCATTCCTGTTGCCATCATTGTTAAATAAGTCAATATATAGTATAATAAAAATATTTTGGTGCCTATTAGTGGAGACTGAAGCATTTTCCCTGCAAACACATAACTCTCATTCCATATTTAACAATGCCCAGAGCTTCAGGACTTGCAGCAGTGTGAGTGCAGTCAGAGCCAGAGATATTAGGAATGAGATGTGCTGAATTCACTCTCGCTTATCCTCTTTTTATTGAATTCAACCTTTTTCCCAGAGGGAAGAGTACAAGCATCCAAAGTTTGTGGTTTTACTGTCCTTAGCATGGCTTCAGGAGGGATCAGATCAGAGCTGTGATCTCTGCACAGCGCTTGGACCAGCTCCTGCCATGTAATGGGGAAGGGCCATTAAAGCTTTTGGATATTTTGCTTTTTTTAGTTTAATTTCCATTCAGTGGTGGCTGCCAGAGCACTCCAAGGTCTTTTAAAGGAGGCAGAACAGCTAAAGAAAATAATTCCCAAGTTTAAGGGTCATAGAAGCTGTGGCTGCCCCATCCCTGGAATTGTCCAAGGCCAGGTTGAATGGATCTTGGAGCAGCCTGGGCTAGGGGAAGGGGTCCCTGCCCATGGCAGGGGGTGGAACTGGATGGGCTTTAAGGTCCTTTCCCACCCAAACCAGTCTGGGATTCCATGATATTCCTGACAAGGATCAGCTCTTGCAGGAAGAGAAGTTTTCCAGTGGGAGTAATGTGGTCACTCAGGTGTCCCATGTCCAAAACCAGAGACCATCCCACCCGCTGTGGCCCTTCCTGGGGTGTCTGTGGGGACTCTGCTCACGTCAATCAGAGAGCAGAGACTCCTCCCCCACCCAAGGTGAATTAGAGGGTGTCACACGGTGACACATCCCACAGGCCTTCCCCAGGGAAGCGGGAGGCTGACACCAGGGCTCCCCGTCTTTTCCTGGGATGGCCAGGGCAGCTGGATCACACCCAGCTGGGAGCAGCTGCAGGGACAGGCCATGCTGAGCTGTCATCACCTTCTTCTCTGGGCTGGGATGCACCCCTTGCCCTGGGTTGTCCCTCCGGAAAGGACCCTTCTTGAGCTGCTCAGGGTCTGACCCAGTCCCACGTCTCACCCCCTTGCAGCTCTGGATTTAGGACACCCCTACAAGCAGCAGGAGGTTTTGGTGCTGCTGGATGCACCAGCTTTGCCTTGCAACCCATTCTGAGGCAGAGGAGAGCCTGGAAAAGTCTGTCTCTCCAGGGTGTAACTCCATGGAGGTGTGGAGGCTAGGGAATTTTACATAAATATTTGAATCTACCTTTCCAGGCAGCAGAAGCCTTGCTTAGGGGCACTGTTCCTGAAATATTTACCAACTGTGCAGTTTATTGGCAGTGGGCAGAAGTAATTTAGATTGTCTCATCGTGATCACTCGAAGCAATTTTAAGGAAATGCAATCCTGCTTTGAATGGCTCTGTCAGATCCTTGTCTGCCTCCTTTAATTGCTTTTCCTACAGGATACTGATGCTTCAGATTGCAAACCCTCCGAGGCAAAGACTCTCTCTTTGTTCTGGTGTGCAGAACACATCCTGCAGTGAAGGCCAGGGCTCTGGCTTGGCTGCAAGCATCTGGCTGCTTGAAACACTGTGCTTGGAGCGTGCCAGGAGGGCGTGAGGGCTCCTTTGAGGGGGTGTTTTGGGTGCTGGGTGACCCCTGGGTATTGGCAGCACCCACATTGCAGCGAGGGACGCGCGTCATCGTCCGTCCTTCCAACTGCCCTCGTGTATGGCACAACACGGCCGGGCAGGGCGTGGAATGAATAATCTTAATTCCAATCTCCCACCTCCTCCTTTAACCAGCCAGAAGAGTTTCTCCTCTGGAATGTGCTGAGCTAAAGGCCCCACACGTGACACCTTGGGGCTGGCACCTCCAAAAGCTCTTGGGGAGAAAGGAGAGGTGGGAGAGGTGTAATGGAGAATGGAGAGTTGGCTCTCCCACCAAAATAATCTGCCCTTCAGGCCATCTCCAGTTTAACTGAAGAGCCTTTGGTGTACCATGGCATTGACTTAACTGATGATAGGACTCAAGTGGCCTCAGAATAAACCAGAGTTATTTGAAACAGAACAGGCAGAGGAAGAGAAAGTGGCTGTTTAGGAGACATGAAGCACCACCAGGGCTCCTTCAAAAGCATTTCCTCCATTCCCCTGTTATCTCTTCAAAGTGGAGGAGCTTCTTCTTTCCTCTCTGCTCTTCCTAAAGTCTTGGCCTGCCAAATCCTGGCCTCCCAGTTTCCTGCAGTCACAGTCTGGTAAAACCTGCCTTGCCCTTTATCCCTCCAGAATGCACCTTACTTCTGCTGCTGCCCCACAAGAGGTTTGATTGCCTGGCTTTGGGTCTGGGATGGAGCTGCTTGACGCATTTATTAGTCAGCATCATGGGAGGGAAGGTTTAACCCTGACACGCAGCTCTGCCGTCACCTCCCGGAGGAGTTCCCTGCCCTCCATCCCACCTTGACCTCCCTCCTAATCCTGGGCGTAGCTCTGGCTGCCCTGCAGGGCTGGTGGTGGCCTGGATGGAGGACAGGCAGTGTCACCTCCCGCTCTGGGGCTCAGCTTGTCCCAAAAGCAAATCCCCTGTGGGCCTCTCCAGCGTGGGGACAGCAGTGTCCCCTCCCCAGAGGGTGGACACCCTGGGGGTGCTGGTGAATCAGCTGCCCCCCACTCTCCATGCCCAGCACAGTCGGGCTGAGAGCCAGCCAAGCCTGTTCTTCAGGTCCAGCTGAGCACTTCCCCCAGCCAGTACTCCTGCTCCAAACATACAGTGCTGGCAGATTTAAACCCAGCTCTGGAATTCCCAACCACAGGCACTGGCAGGAACCACTGGTGCCACTCTGGTCCTTGTTCCCCCCCTGTGCCACAACACCAGCCCTGGAGCATAAATGGGGGCTCCAGGGGTGGGGTTGGGGTGCTGCTCTGCACCCCCAGGGACTGGCTCTGGTAACATGGAGAGAGTTCTTAATCCACATTCCCAGCACAATGTTTGTACTTGCAATTCTGAAACCTCCTGGCAGCCCAGGGGTTCCGTGCTTGCTTCCCCAGCAAAATAATTTCCATACAATTGTGGCTGTCAGAGCACTCTGAGGTCTTCTAGAGGTGGCAGAACAGATCAAAAAAATAATTTCCAAGTTTAAAGTTCAGAGAAGCTGTGGCTGCTGCACCCCTGGAAGCATCCAAGGCCAGGTTGGACAGGCCTTGGAGCAACCTGGGACAGTGGAAATGGTCCCTGGCTGTGGCAGGCAGTGGGACTGGATGGGCTTTAAGGTCCTTCCAGCCCAAACCTTTCCACGATTTCCATGATTTTAAAGCCCAGTTGGCAACAAATAATTGAGCAGGACAGGTTGGAGATACCATGGAGGAAAAGTGAGGTGCTCCAGTCCCTGCCAGATTGAAGCTGGGTGGTGAAGCAGAGCGAGCCTTGTCCTCAGCCCAGGAAAGCATCAGCCCACCACTGGCTGGAAAGAACTGAGGAGGGGGGAGTGGGCAAAGAGTCTTCTCTTTACTCGTGGTCATGTTGAAGCAGCTTGACCCAGTCTCCTCCCCAGCAGAAGGAAAGTGGCTTCAGAGGGTTCTGATGTTCTGTGAATGAGGTGAGCACCCCAAAGAGGGGCTGTCACCAGTTCCTGCACTGGCACAGTGGTCTGGCCACTGGAAAGGTGCCAGGTGGGCATGTTTCACATGGAGATGGGCCATTCCTCTTGGTGTGGATGAGGGAAAAGGCTGGCTTAGAGGAGGAGCTGTGGGGTGCATGGGGAGCTGGGGCCTGACCCAGCCTTGCTGACTGAAGTATCTGATTCCCTCTGAGCCAGCAGCACGAGGGGTTCTCCTTCCAGCTGATCCCGTGGCCAGGGGAGCGTGACCGCTGGAGGAGGAGCTCATTTCAAGGGCTGAGGATGAAACACAGCCCAGGAACAAATGAACCAAACCCTGTCAGTGTGGGGTCTCTCCTGATGCCTTAGGTTTGAAATTTTATATTTTTCAAACCCTGCAGTGCCCAGTGTGTAACTCTGAAGTTCCCTGTTCCCTGTTCATTTCTGCTCTCTGTGCTGGGCACACACAACAAAGCCTCTCTGGGGCTGCTCTCCAAGGACACCCAGCCCCTCCTGAGCCCAAAAAGTATAAACCAAAGAGCCTCTGAGAGGGGCAAACTGAGGGGAAATTACATCATTAAACTGAAGGTTTAATTGGAGAATTAACCCTGAGATGCAAATGAACCAAACCTATAAAAGTGTGAAGAACTCATGACCTGCCGTCCATTCTGGCAATGGCCTCTGGCTCCCCAGGGGTACCTTTGAAGGCCTTTCCAATAAATACCCACCTTTATTCCCTTTATTCCTGTCTAGTCTCTGTTTCTAGGAGGCCTCTTAAGGCATCACTCCTGCCAGGCACTTTAACATCCACCCTCTCGCCCTGACCAAGCACGATGGGAAGAATGTGAAACCCAACTCTCCTCCCCTTGCCAGGACCACCATCAATCACTTCCCTCCTGCACCCTCATCTTCAGGATGAGCTGCTCCTTGCCCAGGAAGTGAAATGCAGTAGAGAATCCTCCAAAAAGAGGCAGGAGACCCCCATTTTCTCACATGAAGCTCATTTTGTTACTCCTGTTGCACAATC
Source organism: Rhipidura dahli (assembly GCA_013399225.1). Lineage (NCBI taxonomy): Eukaryota > Metazoa > Chordata > Aves > Passeriformes > Rhipiduridae > Rhipidura > Rhipidura dahli. Next base: position 189,206 of record VXAC01008820.1, read on the forward strand.
TGAAGGCCATGATTTAAAAGTGTTGACCTAAAAACAGCTGGAGATGAATGTGTGTCCAAGAGCTGGAGTTTCTCTTCCAGTGGGATAAAAGCTTGGGAGACGTCAGCAGTGCTCCCCAATAGTCAGAGATGACTGGACTTTGAATTCAGATTGTCAGCTTTTGTTGGGATACTGCAGCTATTCAAGCTGCCAGGGCTCGGGCAGTGCTCCCTGCTCGGGAAGAACATTCACTGGGAGCTCTTTCTGGAGCACAGACAGGGATGTGGCATGGGATGGGTCAGCAGGGGGTGCAGGGGGAGGCCCCAGTGCAGTCCAAGGCTCAGGGCTGGCCATGAGCCAGCTGTTTTCTTGCTTTACCTATTGCAAGAGCTGTGCATTAAGAAATAACAACAGCAGCGTGTTTTGCCAGCATAATTTCTCCCTGCCCTCTGGCAAATCAGCCCCGCTGGGGCACCTCTCCATGGCTGAGATCCAGCAGGGGCTTGCTGGGGGTGGCCAGACCTGGGGAGGATAGCAGTGCCTGGGGGGACAGGTCCTGTGCTTCCGAGCACGTCCGAGGCTGCTGCAGCCACTGAGTGGGATGTGTGGTCAGTTCCCACCAAGGACCTGCATCTGTGAAGGGGCTGGAGCCCCAGGAGAGGCTGAGGGAGCTGGGAAAGGGGCTCAGCCTGGAGCCAAGGAGGCTCAGGGGGGACCCTGTGGCTCTGCACAACTCCCTGACAGGAGGGTTGGGCTCTGCTCCCAGGGAACAGGGACAGGAGGAGAGGGAACGGCCTCAGGCTGGGCCAGGGGAGGTTTATGTTGAATATTGGGAAAATTCCTTCCCAGAAGGGGTGGCCAGGCATTGGAAGGGGCTGCTCAGGGCAGTGGTGGAGTTCCCATTCCTGAAAGGATTTAACAGAGGTGTGGATGTGGCACTTGGAGATGTGGGTTGGTGCTGGGCTCAGCAGCGCTGGGGGAAGAATTGGGCTCCATGCTCTTAAAGAGCTTTTCCCATATAAACAATTCCAGTGGGGCTGCAACATCCAGCCCCCAGAGGTGTTCACCAGAGCCCCAATTCCATTCTGACCCACCAGAGCCTTTTGCCTTCCCTTGTTGGGGTCACCAACTCCCCCTCACGGGGTGTCCAACCCCATGCATGGCACGGGGCATCAGGGCAGGGATGTTCTCCTGCTGCCAGGCCAGGCTCAGACTTGTCAGGCATCTTCCCCGCTGTGTTTTGCTGTATGGAGACAAATTATTAGGGAAAAGCTGGAGCCAGTGGCCAGAACAGCTGCTGCATGGAGGGGTTGTTATGACAAAGTCAGCGTCACGGCTGCTGCAGAATAAACGGAGAGACGGGGCCGGCGGGGAGGGCAGGGGTCAGACACTGCCTGAAAAATTAGGTCAGTGGCACGCCGGGCTCCCAGGGAGGATGGGAGAGGAGCAGAGATGCTGGTTTGCTTGAAATTTTCTCTCTTGGTATAGCTGAAACTTCCATGTCTTGCTGTAGAGTGTCGGATAAAAGGGCTTGGCTAACTCTGACAGGGAATAAAGGGTCTCTTCACGCCATGTCCTGGCCCCAGATCTGGCAAATTTGGGGATGGGAGTGGAAAAAAAGACCTGGAAAACAAGGATGCTTCTTTTGCCACCCCAAGGCCAGCGATACCCCCCTGCCCTGGCACAGGGTTCAGAAACTGGGCAGCCAGAAAGGAGCTCTTTTTAGCTCAGCAGTGCTGCCTGTCACACTGCCCTAGGCAGGGTCACACCCCGAGGGTCCCCGCCCGGGGGTCGTGCGGCGGGAGGGTGCGGGCGAGGCGGGAGCCCGGCAGCGCCCGGGAAGGCGCTTCCCACGGGTTCCAGGCACCCTCTCGTGGTGAGCGCCCACGGCCGGGGCCCGCCGGGGCCGGGGGTGACACCCGGAGGGGTTCGGCTCCTTGGCACCCTACACCGGGACGCGCCAGCCCTACAACCATCCCGGGAGCCGGGATTCGTTTCTCCAGCCTCAGGACAGCCCAGGGTGGTCTCCAGTGTCTCGCATGGGCTCCCCCTGCTCTCCCCACCTGCTTTACGCAGGGAAAGCGACAATGCGGACTAAACACTTGAAGCTGGTTTCTCCTCCGGCTGGATCAACCTGCCCTTCTCCTTCTGACGCGTTTCCCCCTGAGAGGACCTTGCAAAATAAATCAGTGCTTTGCATAAACAAAGCCCCGAGAGGTGTTGCTGAAAAGAACAGTGCTTGGGAGCTTCACGAATGCAAACTTTTCTTTGAAAAAAAAAAACAAACCAAAACAACACAGAAAGTTTTTTTTCCCTCCAAAACCCCTCGTCCCAGGGAAGGATTTCTCCATCCGGCCACCCAGTTTTCCCCTCCCACCACCTGGGAGCCAAATCTCAGTTGCTGAAAGGTGCCTCTCCTTCTTCTCGCCCCTTTCAAGGGGGCCTTTTGGATTAAAATCCCACTCGTTTTCCCTGCGGGAAAATTCCGGCTGCCAGCGCCGCTCCCTCGTCCCGTCGCGTCCCGCAGCCCGGCACACGAGCACAGCGGCGGCTCGGGGTGTCCCCGCGGGTGGGCAGGGCATTGTCCCCTCCCTCCCCCAGAGCCCCAGCTCCCGAGGTGTCCGGGGCTCGCCGAGCCCTCGCTCCCACCTGCTCCCTGCGCTCTGCCTTGGCTTCCTGCGGCTTTAAAGTTCCCTCGGCGCACAAAGCAAAAGAGGGAGGAGAAAGCGTTTCATCATCGCTCCCGGGAGCCGACTTATAAAAACTTGACGCTCCCGCTGCCTGGCTCACTCGCAGCCTTGGAGGGATTTCGGCACAGTCCGTGCGGGCGGCGGAGAGCGGCGGGAGCCCACGCGCAGCCCAACAATTCCGGGCTCCCCGGGAAGCCCTCGCCATGGGAGTCCACCCTGAAGTCGGCAAATCCCCAGTTGACATCCCCAAGAGCTCCAGCACCTGCTCCAGGAGTATCTTCTGCAACATCAAAGTAAGGCTGGGAGCCGGCCAGGGATGCTCGCGGGGAGGGTGGGGGATTCCTGCCTGGAGAGGGACCCCAGCCCACCCCACGCATCCCCGCGTCCCTCGCACGCACCGCGGGTGGAACGAAGGCTGTTTGGTGATGCAGAATTTGAGCATCAGCTCCTGGGGAAGTCCTGGGTAATCCCGCCCTGCCCGGTGCCTGGGCAGGGCCGGGGGGCTCTGCGGGTTCGGAGTGATGCCCTGCACGGCATGTGGGTGTTTCACCCCATGGAGCAGCTCTCCGTGAGCTTCCCCACAGCGTCTGGTACACGGTGTGCTGCTGCCTGGGGAATGATTAACCACATCCTGGTGTGAAAAGAAAACACTGCCCTAGAATAACACGGGCTTGCTTTAAAAACCTGGGTGAGCAAAGCTTTTGAGTGACAGAAACCAAAGCTCGGTGGGTTGAAGTGGGTTTTCCGGTGCCGGCTGCCCAGTTCCTCACCTGCTGTCACTGGGAGCCGGCCCTTGCCTGAGCTCCAGGCTCCCGAGCTCCCTGCCCGTGCGAGAACGCAGCGCTCAGCCCGGCCGCGGGTCACGTTTCACACCCTGCCAACCATCCGGCTTTGCACCACCCCTCAGCCTCCTGTTCTGCCCCCGCTTCTGGATGCGCACCGAGGCTGCTGCACGTGCTGCTTCCCGTCCAAGGGACACCCGCCTGGATGTCCCGGGAAAGGGGGGATTTCCACGCCTCACCTGGCAGCACCACCACCTGGAGCAGCCAGGACCAGTTTTTTGGGAACGGCAGCTGCGTTGGGCAGAGCGGCTCCGGGGATGTGCGAGGGGGGCAGGACCCCCCCGTGCCGGCGCTGCCGGTGCTGCCCAGGCCGGGCTGTGCTTCCCCACCGGTGTTCCTGGATCCGAGCCTGTGTGCTGTGCGCTGTCAGAGCTTCCAAACCCGGGCTTTTCAGGATGTACGGCCGTGGATGAGGTGTCGTGGTCGGGATGGGTTTGGGGTTTGTTTGCCCTCAAGCTTCCCTCACCCTGCACGAAGGACGGGGCTGCCCACTCCTCCCTGGGCTGTGCCGGAGCCCTGTGGGAATGCTGAGGATACCGTGGGGTTGCTCCTCCTGAGAGCTCCCAGGGCTGGAGGCATCATCCCAGGTGATGTCTCCCAGTCCTATTCCCCTGAAGGTCCCCACTGCCCAGGCTGGGCTATTCCAGCAGGTGACTTGATGGCACTTTTTGGGTGTGGGCTCCAGGGGGAAGAGCTTGAGATTACCTTGGGTGATTTGGGGCTGCCTCTGGGCTACACTGATGTTCCTCTGGAGGGGACTGCTGACCTGTCCCCTGCTCTGCTGGAGGTGCAAGATGTGCCCTCAGCCCCCTCCAGGCTGTTGCAGTAATGGCCGTGCCTTGGGGTGAGTAAAGTCACCCAAAACCAGAGCCTTCCTTGCAGTTCATGCTCTTTCCGGGAAACTGGCAGCACTCAAAAATAGCCTGGAGTGAATAAATGTTACCAAAGCCTCTTGCAGGATGTCAAAGTTTCAGATTAAAAAACAAAAGCCCCAACAAGTAAACGCTACTCCACCTGCTCACCCCATAGGCGCCGCAGGATGTGGGATGTGGGTGCCCCAGAGTCGGACTAGGTACTCAGCACCCCACATGCCCCAGGGCACTTGGAAAGGACCTTTTAGGGACATCAGGCCAAGGGCAGGTGATTCTGGGGTGTCACTTTGCTGGTGGCAGGAAAACCATGGCCTGAAGAAAAGCTTTAAAACTGCTTTTTAAACTTATTCTTTTAAAACTCCTGGTTTGAAATTGTTTCTGGTTTAAAAAGTCAACAGCACGACGGCGGCACCATGCAAGTGTGTGGAGGAGCAGTTCGAGCTCTATCCAAACATGCTTGTTGGTATCAGAGGGATGGTGGGCTCCATCTGGGATGGTGGGCAGCCAGGACACCCATCCCTCAGAGAAATATTGTTGCTTTTAAGGGCAAATGTATAAAATGACAGGCAAAAAGATCCCCCCACACACCCTTTCCTGACCTATTTGCTCTTCCTGTCCTGTGACATTCGCATTAAAAATATATATATTAGCAAAAGAGCTGCTGCAGGGTCAGAGAGCATCAGCCTGTGAGCAGTGTCAGCCCCCTCAGCTCCCAAAAATGAGCAGAATGCCAAAGTGGCACGGTGGAACTTCCAGGTTTGGAGATTTCTGGAGTGAATGGTCATCAGCGGGCACAGCATGGTCAGCATCTGGGCTTGAAGGGATTTGGAGCTCCTGTTTGTACAAGAAGCCACTGGTGCTGTGAATGAGGGGTTATAAAAAAGCCTCACCCAACCCTAAATTTTATGGGAAGCTGTGGGCATCACCCTCCCCCCACCCCTCCATCCAGAGCCATCAGACACCACATCCTCGTACAGGCAGTGGCAGTTTCTGATGGAGACAGTATTTCCAACACAGCAGAACTCCCTACTTTTAACAGGCTTGGAAGGACATGATAAAGACCTGGAAGCCTTAATCACGAAGCTCATGTTTAATCCCCAAAGCCCACATGCTGGGATCGTACTCGGGGTGTCTTTTGCTGGGCTGGGGGCAAAATAACAAATTCTTTTTCCATGTAAAGCACCATGTGACAGGGGCCACCACCCCCTGCACCGGACCCCATCTCTCTCAGAGTGTTTGCCAGAGCTGGATCCACCTCCATTGACATTGGGAGGTGTGGGTACACATTGGTGCCAGGGATGGGCATCAGGGAGGGAAAAATCCTGCTGGAAAGGGGCAGTTTGAGGGATCCTGTGGAGACCTGAAGAGTGGCGTGGGGATGGAGTCCTGGGGACACCACTCGGGATGCAGGAGCGGTGCAGCAGCGCTTCAGGAAGCAATTCCCTGTGGAAAGTGGCCGTGGGCTCGGATCCGCGTGGCTCCAGCTGCTCTCCTCTCCCCCTGGAGCCCGGCTGTGCCCGCTCGGTGCGGAGCTGCGGGAGTCACTCCCGGTCTCCCCCGGGTGCTTGCTGACGGTGCCGGTGGCACCGGCCGGGCTCGGGCTGCGCTGATACAGCCGGGCCCCGCCTGGCCCCGCCGCAGCCGGACCGCTGCCAGCCCTGCCTCGCACCTGGAACGAGCCCAGCCGCTGCTTCTGGTCTGAGTGCAGCGCTGCCGAGCCCTCTGCCCGCTGCTTCCACCCCGATCCCCCTGAACGGGCAAAGCACAGCACAAAACCCCTTCAGGTTCTGCGGCCGGGAGGATTTGGGGCTGCTGAGCTCTGACCTTGGCCAGAGGCTTGGAGCATCCAGAGTGCTGGTGGAGATGGGGGTGATGATGAGACATTTGGATGGGATACTGGGGAGAAATTCCTCCCCGGGAGGGAGGTGAGGCCCTGGCACAGGGTGCCCAGAGAAGCTGTGGCTGCCCCTGGATCCCTGGCAGTGTCCAAGGCCAGTTTGGATGGGGCTTGGAGCCTCCTGGGATAGTGGAAGATGTCCCTGTCCGTGGCAGGGGGTGAGACTGGATGGGCTTTAAGGTCCCTTCCCCCCCAAACCATTCTGGGGTTCTGTGGTTTCTGTGATGAGCAGGGACATCCTCCTGCTGGGACATCCACCAGAGCTCCCAGGGCTGTGCTCACTGGCACTGGGATTTGGGGGACTCAGTTGCACTGCTCAGCAAATGCAGGATGAACCCAGCTGCTGGGGGAATGCAGCACCTGGTGGCACTGAGGACACCGAGCAGCCTAAAGGGTTAAAACAGGTTTAAAAGGTGGAGGAGGTGGTTGGGCCTTTTGATACCCACACATGGCCAGGGACCCCATCAGTGTCCCCCAGTCCAGAGCCCCAGCCATGTGATTTAAGCTCATGTTGGGCTTGATGAACTCGGAGGTCCAACCTTAATGATGCTATGATTCTAGGTCCATTTTCTGCTCCCAGACAACCACTGGAAAAGGATTATTTCACAGGAATTCTCTGTTTACAGAGCCTCAGATATTTTGGCTTCTTCGCCTTTACTGTCTCATTCGTGGTTTTGAACTATTTTAATTGATTTTGGGATCCCCAGAAAGATGACAAGGAGGAGAGCTTTATAAATATCTTTTGATTTAGAGGAGCTGGACTGGTTTCAGCTGGAAGCTGGAGAGCACAGAGGAGCAGTGTGAAAGTGTTGCGAGTGCAGGCAGGGGGAGGCTTTTTCTTTCGCAAGTTCAAGACCGCCTGGCATGGAAAAGGAAACAGGAGGCCAGCAGAGAATTATTCTTACTTATGTCAGCCAGAGGTGATCCAGGGAGAGGTTTAAAAGCCTTGGGAGAGGTTTAAATCGGGTGTTGTACTGGGGCAGGGAGAGGGAGGGGATGGAAGAGGGCAGGCGAGGGGACAACAAGGTCAGGAGGAGACTGAGGGCTCTCAGAGTGTGATAAGGCTCAAAAGCATCCCGGGGTGAAGGTGTTGGGAGCATGCAGGGAGCAGTGGGCAGGAGCAGGGAGCTCTCCCCTCCCTGGGGAGGCTGGATGTCTCCTGCAGAGGAAATGGGAGCCTGGCCTTGGGGTCTGAGGTCCCAACAGCAGCAGGGCAAGTTTTTTGTCCCTTCCTTCCAAGGGACTAAAGGAATTTGCTGAGGAGTGTATTCCAGAAGCCTGGAGATGTACCAGTTGCACACTCATATCCTGTTGGAAATGATTATGAATTGCTTTGTTTAGCCAGAACATGAGATCCATCAAGTCACAGACCTGGAGGCAGCGTGGCCGTAGGTTTGGGGAGGGAAGCACTGAAAGGACAAAGCCATGGCTGAATAGAGCCATTGATTCCAGCAAGAAAATCAAAGCACTGTTCCACTCCTGGGCTCTGTGCAGGCAGGCGTGGCGGGCTGGATGTGGCAAAGACACAAGGAGGGGTCCTCAGTGACATGAGGAGAAGGAGCTGCAGTGACCAGGATCATCCAGCATTTGTGGGGATGGTGCTGGCACCAGACAGCACAGGTTGGGTTGGGGTGGTCCAGCACTGTGCTTACTCCTGCTTTTGGTGGGATCGGCCTCCAGAAGGGAAGAACCACCCGGTTTTCACCAGCAACACCAGCAGTGGGATAAGGAAAAAGATGGGTTGGAAAGTTTAGTGGGATCAAGGTCTAGGAGACCTGAGACAAGGTAATTTTATGAGGGGCGAGGTGGTTGGGTGCCCAACCACAAGCAAGGAGTGGTCAGCGTAGATAAGATTATCGGGAGCGGGACGGGAGAGGAGTGACGCTGATAGGGAGCACGAGGCACGGCCGGCCGGGCGGGAGGAGTGTTTGCACACACACTTCTGGGTCACCAGCCTGGACCTGCCCTCCAGGAAACCCTGGTCTGATCCTGATGCCCCGGAACGAGAAGAGACCTTCGGGAAAGGACGAGGGAGTGCAGACCCAGCCAAAGTTGCTGGAGGGAGGAAAGGCTGTGGGACGCCCAGTGCCCAGTTCTGCAGGAGGTGTTTTTTTGGGGAGCATCGCACGCTGAGGGCCTGGCTCAGCAGATGTTGTCTGGCTCAGCAGTCCCTCACAGCCAAAAACCTCCCTTTTGGGCAGAGCTGGGCTCACACAAAGTCACCGGGATACGGTGCCAGGAAATCCCGTGCCAGTGTTTCTGGCAAAAAGAGCAAATATTGTCTTTGCACGTGACAGTCGGGGGGTGTAAAACATGACAGTAGGCAGTGAGCATTCCAGCTTGCTTCAGGAAATCCCTGATCAGGTTAATTTTTATGTTCTTTCATTATTTGCAGTAGAAATCCCACTTAGGAGCCAATGTCTGCCACTGGATCAGGCTCAGAGGTCCCGAGGGATGAGCTCTGGGCAGGGTATTTGGTTCCTTTCATGGAAATGCTGTGGTTTTTTCCATCTCCCATGGTACTTTCTGATCTATGAATCCAGGCAGCTGCCCACAGGAAAGTGATGCCAAGGAGGCAGGGACTTCCCCACACATCCCCACAATTTCCATTTCCAGCTGATACATTTCTTTGGGCCTCAGTGACCTCAGCTGTCCTACTGCAGGGGGATCTCCCAGTGTAGTAAGAGTTGATGATACACAAACTCTAAAATAAACACCCTGTCTTCTCCCTATTAAAATTTGAGGATATTCTTAATAATTCCTACAGTTCCCCCCTCCCTTTCCTTTTGCAAGTTCAGGTGGTTAAAGTGGAGGGAGTCTCCAGAGGTGAGCAGGTTGGAGTCTCCTGCTCTGGGAGGAATGTTTCCTGATTTTGGGAGAAAAGTCTTCTGACTTTCCACTGAAGTCAAACAATTTTGCTGTGGACACAACTCCAGTAGCACTCTGTGTTAATGGAGCATCCTTACTCCTAGTCCTTTCCAAAGGTTTACTCCAGCCAGATTAACTTTTGCTCTTGGCCTCGTTCTACCTCGGTGTCTTCAGTCACCTGGGAGCACTTGGATAGGTTCTGCGAGGGTCTCCAGCTCCCCAGGCAGTCCTTGTGTCCATCTAATGAACAAAGCCCCGGCTCTTTCCATCCCCACTGCCATGGGAAGGATGCTGGGCACGGAGATTAGCACAAGTGCCATCAACATTTCCACCGTCTCTACCTCCAACCAGGGCTGCCAAGGGAACAACACTGAAAAATGAGGTGAGGGCTGGCTTTGGATATGAGCTGTGGAAGCAGATCAAGGAATTAGCCCTTAACTCACTCCTCCAGGTGGAGCTGTGGCCGTGCCACATGCAGCATCCCAAACCTGTGGTCCCTGCAGTGAAGAGTTAGGCTCCTGCAGTCTTATCCTGACCCCTGGATATCCCTGGAGGCTCCATAGAGTTGGTTCACTCCTTTGAAATGAAACCTGAGTGTTTGTTGGACCCATCTCAGATGGAGGTTCAGGCTGGGATTGACCGAATCCTTGCCAGCTCCCATTGTCCAGAGCATGGAAGGAGCAGTCCTCTCCCTTCCCTGCAGTGGGGTGGGTTTCCCTTCCCTTGGGAAAAGCACTGCCCTGGGAGGTGCTGGTCCCCACGAGCTGGGTGGGGGGAGCAGCCTGCCTCCCCCAGGAGTTTGCTTCCCTTCTAAATGCAGCTCCTTCTGCAAAAGAGTCAAGTGCCTTGCATAAACAGCCTGGAGTCGGGATTGCTCCGAAGGAAGCGTGGGGAGGATTACGAGGAGATTTTGGGGGGGGTCCACGTGGGTGCCTTTGGCCTTCCCATGCTGCTCCCTGCCTGTCTGCAATTACTCCTTGCCTGCAGTTCCAAAAACAGGCCAGACTCCCGTGGGAGCCTCTGCTGCTGAGGGTCAGCACTCGGGAGTGCCCCTGGCTCCTCAACCTCCCACCATGCCTTCGCCTTGGTGTGGGCTCTGCGTTAGCGAAACCGCCCTGCAGGCGAGCCTGGCTCTCCCCTGAGAACCCCTTCTTGTCATGGGGGAAGATGGATGACAGCAGCTGCCTGCCCCCCGGAGCAGCTCAGTGGGTGCAGGGGCAGCACAGCACATCTGGCGCAGCTGGAAGGGCCAGGCTGGGCGGGTTTCTGTGCACCAGTGGGTTGTGGGTGGTCAGCATGAACACGTGGGGATGGGAACGCGTGGGAAGAGGGATAGGGATGGGAGAGACCTGTGAGAGGACATAGGAGAGTGGTGCCCCTCATGCCCACCAGCTTTTGGAGCCAAGTAAGGCCTTCTCCCAGTTTTTTACACTGGGATGTTACTGTTTTAATGAAAACTGAGTTTGCTGAATGCAGGGGAAGTCTTGAATCGGGCCTCATCTCACCTCCAGACACTTGGAGTGTGTCTGGAAAAGACATGCTCCAGCTGCAGAACTCCTGGAGCAAAGGTTGTTTTGCCTTTCTCTGGCTGTTTTGGGTGGCAGCTTCCTCCCAAGGAAAAAAAGTCACCCCTGCCCTTCCCCTCCCATCCTCTGGGCTCTGCACATCTGAGGGCTGAGGCTGCTGTGTGGTCTCAGGGTGGGATCGTGTCCCTGGAGCTTCCCTCCAGCTCTGCTGCCTTTCCTGTTAATCCTGCAGACAGGAGCTGGGTTAGAAGGACCCATGGGCAGGGGGAAGCAGTCACACCCCGAGGTTTCCCTCTCCCTTTGCTGGTGCTCTCCAGCTGCATTTCTCCCACCTTGCCTTCCCTCCTGGCAGCGGTCCCAGGCGCTGCGGGATCCAGGGCTCCGTTCTGGCCGTCCCAGGTCAGCACCGAGGCATAAACACATCTTGGGCCATCTCCTGGTAGTTCTGCCTTTTCCTCCCTGCCCTCTCCACCCATGGCTTGTCCCTCTCCTCTCCTGCTGTGCTTCCCATGGTCCTTCCATGCCTCCAACCCATCCATCTCCTGCCAGCCCCAGCATTCCAGGGAGCCAGGCTGCCTCTCGTCCCCATCTTCCCTCCGTGCCAGCATCGTCTCTGTCCCTGACACTCCATCTCCCCGCGTGCCCTGGGATCGGGCTGACATTTGCTGCTCTAAATTTGGCCTCCCTGATCCACCCTCTTCCCTCCCTGTTGGTAAACAGCTTTGCTTCTCCTGCTGACACCTGGCTCCGGGAGAGCTCTGCTTCCAGCTGCTCTGCAACTCGGGCGGTCCCAGACCGCTGCTGCTCAGCCGGTGCTTCCTCGCTCCTGTGGCTTCAGCAGAGTCTGGCCAGAGCCACAGGAACAAAAACTGATGTTCTCTGGCAACGAGATCCCCTCTTCAGTTCCCATCCTCACAGGAATCACCCCTCTGCTCCAGATCAGCCCATGGTGATTCCAGGTCAGGGCTGGTGAAGGTGGTGGATGCAGCTTCAGGACTCTGTGCTGGGATGGGATTTTGAGTGTGGGAGCTGATAGTGGGAGGCTGGAGAGGTCATTCTGCTTCAAGAGTTTACTGGCAGATATTTCACTTCCACTTTGTTCCTGTCTGGGAGGATTTCCCACATTACACCCCAAATTCCTGTTCCGCAGCTTTTTCTCGGGGCAAAGTCCCAGCCTGGGCCTTTGTCCTCTCCTGGTCACTGCAGTGGCAATGCCAGCCTGATGCCAGCCTGCCTGCTGCCACCCCTCCAAGATGTGTCTGGGGACTCCATGATGGCAGCTTGTTTCCTCATTTTTTTGGGGTGTTTGCCTTTCTCCTTTGTCTTCCCTGTGGTCTCCAGGCTTTTCCAAGCCTGCTCTCGCACTGCCAGCTCTCCATTTTCTCCTTCTCCTTCACCTCCATCCTCTTTTCTTCTGCTGTCTGTCAGCATCTCTCCCATCCCTTATGCTTTTAGATTCCCAGCCAGGTCTTCTGGCTGGATCTTTCCTCCCTCGCAGGGAAAGATTCCCAAGGAACCATTTTCTAGCCCATCTTCTACCCAAATTCTGCTACAATTGCTGGGCCTGGCCCTGCATCATCCTCTGCTCCCAAAACACAACTCCACCCACTTTTGGAATTTGCATCCACCAAGCTGGGTGGACAATTTTAGTCTTCTTTGGATTATTTTCTTTTACCCTTTAGTGGGTCAGGGCTACTGGGCGCTACTGCCCTTCCAAAGAAATACTCATCAGGACTATTGCTGCTCTCCTGGCCAAGAACATCAGGAATTTGTCAGCCCTGCAGTACCTTTGATCCCCCATCCATCACCCCGCACTTCCCAACGTTATCTTTGAGGGACACTCTTCCGGTACTCAGCAAATATTTGATTTCCTGTGAATCTAAATAAAAAGACCTTTACCTCCCACCCCAGCTTTTTTGCTTTTTTTTTTTTTTAAATTGATTTTAAAATACTTTTGGCACCGTGCGGATGCATTCCTTTCCAAGAAAAATAAAGGAAAACTGTTCTGACTAAATATAGATCAAAAGACAGTTGTGAGCTGCCTCTTACATCCCTGGCTAAGAGCGCTCTCCTCTCGCAGCCCACCCGGGCTCTTCCAACCAGATTCCTCCCTAAACTCTCTGTTTTCCCTCCTCTGCCTCCGCTCAGCTCGGCTCACTGCCCGGCTCAAGGGAAGGTGCTGGGTTTGGAACACGATGCTGGAGCCTTCCAGTAGTGAGACCACGCTGTGCATATTTCATCCTCTCCCTCTGGGGCTTTTAACGCCCTTTTCCGACTTTTTCTAGCAACACCCCTTGGAGCAGGTTCTGTTAATTGACTTTCCAGCTGAGTGAATCCCATGTCGGAGGTGCAGCCATTGGCCAGGGCCAGCTGGAACACGCTGGTGCAGGATGTGGTCGCCAGCAGTTACGCAGCAGCAGGGCACTGTGGTGTTGTACGGCCTCGAGGGGTGTGTGGAGAGGCTCACATCGGATATCAGGGAAAATTCGTCACTGAAAGAATGGTTAATCATTGGCACAGGCTGCCCAGGGCAGTGGTGGAGTCACCATCCCTGGAATGGTTCAAACAGCGAGCAGATGTGGCACTTCTCAATATGGCTTAGCGGGCACGGCGGTGTCAAAGGTTGGACCTGAGGACCTTGGAGGTCTTTTCCAACCTTTAGGAGTCTGTGATTCCCACTGGGTCCTCACTGCATGCTCTGTGTACCCACAGGTGTTTGTGCTGTGCCATGGGCTCCTCCAGCTCTCCCAGCTCCTCTACAGCGCCAACTTCAAGAGCAGCCTCACCACCATTGAGAAGCGCTTTGGGCTCTCCAGCCTCTCCTCAGGTTTCATCTCCAGCTTGCACGAGGTAACTGGGAGAGAAACACCTGAGGGGTGGCCAGGACGTGGGGGCACCTTTCCATAACAGGGCTGTCCACAGCCAGGGCTTCCTCAGCCTCTGTGAGCTGGGAGGAGCAGCCGTGCTGTGCTCTGGGACACCCATCACACCTCGTCCTGCACTGCCACCTCCAGGGGGGTGAACAGAGGGTCATGAGGTGACCTTGGACAAGAGCTGACTTTCACTGGATGGAATCCCAAAATGTCTTGGTTTGGAAGGGACCTTAAAGCTCATCCCATCCCATTCCACCCCCTGCCAGGGGCGGGGACACCTTCCACTGTCCCAGGTTGCTCCAAGCCCCATCCAAACTGGCCTTGGACACTGCCAGGGATCCAGGGGCACCCACAGCTTCTCTGGGCACCCTGTGCCAGGGCCTCATCTCCCTCCCAGGGAACAATTCCTTCCCAAAATCCCATCTAACCCTGCCCCAAGCATATTGCTGAACTGGTTGAGGATTTTCTCACAAACACTTTCTCATCAAGAAATCTCTTGGAATGAGTTTCCTTGTCCACATTTTCTGGAATTCTGTCCTTCCTAGCAGCTCCTCAAGGCCTGGCAAAGGCCAGGAAAAGACCTGCTGGCAGAGACTTTTTTGCTGGCACCAAGTGGCAGCAGAATTGTCCGTGAGCTCCCTGGGGAGCACATGGGATGCACTGGGAATCTTCCCAGATCCTCAGGGAAGCAGATGCCCAAGTCTTACCTCAACCCGCATGAACATTTGGGATTAAAAAGATGTCTCAGAGCCCACTGAGACTTCCTGCTGTCTGTGACTGTGGCAGCTGCCCTGCCTGTCCAGGACAACAGTCTTATTGCGTTGGTGCCTGCAGCAATTCCAAGAACAAAACCCACAAAGAGACAAACAAGGGAGCCCACGCAAACATAAATACCAAGTTTTCTTAGCCATACATAGAATCACAGAATGGTTTGGGTTGGAAGGGACCTTTAAAGGCCATCTTTCCCAATCCCCTGCGATAAGCAGGGACAGCTTCAAGAAGCCAAAGTTAAGACGATGTTTTGCTTGTCCCGAGCCGTCAAAGCTCCCACGTAATGGGAATTTTGTGCTGTTCACCCACTTGCCTCAGTGAGCTGGGGGATTTCATGGCTTTTGAGATGGTGCTATCTGCAATTGCAAATGTCCAGGGTCACAGATGTTTGCAGTGAGCTGAACTTTGTAGCAGGGCTCATGTCTGCTTGAGTCGCAGGAATGGAGACAATATGTTTCATTCCTTGCTGCTTTTGGAGGAATTGTCAGTTTATGCCACACTGGTCAACCTCTTCTCCCAGGGAACAAGGGACAAGACAAGAGGAAATGGCCTCAGGTTGTGCCAGGGGAGGCTTACTTTGTGTATGAGAGCAAATTTCTTCCCAGAAAGGGCTGTCCAGCCCTGGCACAGCTGCCCAGGGCAGTGGTGGAGTCCCCATCCCTGGAGGGGTTTAACAGACCGGTGGATGTGGCACCTGGGGACATGGGGCAGTGGTGGCCTTGGCAGTGCTGGGGGAGCAGTTGGACCTCATGGTCTTAGAGGGTTTTTCCAACCTAAATGGTTCTGTGATGCTCATGGGGTGGGGGACAGGTGTGGGTGCTGAAAAATGCCCCAGGCAGATCACAGGGAGGCTGTGGTGTCGCTTGTGCCAACGAGGGATGCACAGAGGTGGCCAAGGCCAAGGAGTGACCCTCTGGCTGGAGATGAGAAGGGAGCACTGATGTGCTGTGACCACACAGGGTGAGGGGACGCTCCTGTGAGGGTGAAACCCCTCCTGATGAGAGACCTGTCCACCCACCCCGACACAGCCACAGGGTCTGGGTGCGCTCTGTGATGTCTTCCCCCATTCTTCCCGCTCCTCTGTGCCTTTTGCAGATCGGCAACGTGGTGCTCATCATCTTCGTCAGCTACTTCGGCAGCCGGGTGCACCGCCCGCGGGTGATCGGCGTGGGGGGGCTGCTGCTGGCACTGGGGGCCTTCCTGGTGACCCTGCCCCACTTTCTGTCGGGCCCCTACGAGTACAGCACGCTCAGCAGCACCGGTGAGTGCCGCCGGCACACCCAGACACGGCTGCTCCGGGATGGGGGATGTGCTGCTGCCCAAAAAAAGGGCACACAGGATTTAAACAGGGCTTGGAGGCAGAGCCGTAAGGTGGGCAGCTGCTGCTGAAACCTCACGCCACTGGGGCTTTGGAACCTCTCCTGGATGCAAAAATTACACCTGGGATTTCTTCTGCCTCTCCCTGCATGTGTCACTCCAGCTGCTGTTATAGAATCATGGAATGGTTTGAGTTTGAAGAGACCTTAAAGCCCATCCCATTCCACCCCCTGCCATGGGCAGGGACACCTTCCACTAGCCCAGGTTGCTCCAAGTCTGTCCTCGAACACTTCCAGGGATGGGGCAGCCACAGCTTCTCTGACAGAGAGTAGGTTTAGATTAGATCTTAGGGAGTAATTCTTCCCTGTGAGGGTGGGCAGGCCCTGGCACAGGGTGCCCAGAGAAGCTGTAGCTGCCCCTGGATCCCTGGCAGTGCCCAAGGCCAGGCTGGATGGGGCTTGGAGCACCCTGGGACAGTGCGAGGTGTCCCTGCCCATGGCAGGGGGTGGAATGGGATGGGCGTTAAGTTTCTTTCCAACCCAAACCATTCTGGGATTCTGTGATAAAGCAAAGATCCCCTGTCCCCAGGGCCTGTTCTGCTCTAGCCAGGATCCTTAGGATCCACTCCAAGGAAGGCTGCTGCTTTAACTGGGTAGGCTTTGGGAACAAGGTCATTCATATGATGACAGCTGTAGAACTCCTAAGGAAGGGCAGGGTGGTGAGAACTGCTGAATAAAATGAGCAATCCATCCAAAATCCATCCAAAATCCCCAGTTTGTGTCTACTCTGTGAGTTTGGGAGATTCCTGCTGTTTGGGAATTTCGTGTGGGAGGAAGCAGGGGATGTACCCAGGGCTGTAATGCTCATTTTTCCCCCTTCCAGGTAACAAAAGCCAGGGGCAGGTTGAGCTGTGCCATGCAGAGAGTAGATTTGTGTGCCCAAACACCACTCAGGACCCCCAGAAGGAGGCCAGCAGCATGTGGGCCATGATGGTCATTGCCCAGCTGCTGGCTGGGATCGGGACTGTGCCCATCCAGCCCTTTGGGATATCCTACGTGGACGACTTTGCAGAGGCCAACAATTCCCCCCTGTATGTTGGTAAGTGCATTGTCTTATTTCATAGAATCCCAGGATGGTTTGGGTTGGAAAAGACCTGAGAGCTCACCCAGTTCCACCCCCTGCCATGGGCAAGGACACCTTCCATTAGTGCCAGGTTGCTCCGAGCCCCAGCATCCTCATCCTCCCTCTGCAGTGAGGGATCACTGTTCCAAGGAATCGTCCCACTGATCCCTTAGAATTCCCAAACCTGCAAGGCAAATGAAGGAAAGAGGACCGGAGGCACCTGAAAGGTTCTGAGGAGGAAGGAAAGAGGGGCTGGTGTGTTGTTTACAGCACAGGTGGTCCTTTTAGGGCTGTGGGGATGTCTGTCAGGGTGAATGGCTCCGGGGGTCACCTCGATACAGCAGGAATTCCATCTCCCCGATTCCCATTTCAGTCTGTGGCTGGTGCAGCCCAGGCTCCCTGTCTCCTTTTAAACACCTTGAGAAGGTTTTGCACAGAGCTCCTTTCAAGGAGGGAACTTGAATCCTGCCACTGCAAACAAGTCAGAAGGAAACGTTCTGACCTTGTGGGTTATCTGTTTCACAGTGGGAGGGTTCAGCTGCACCCAGGGTGGTCTGGCGGCCTTTTTGCCCTCCGAATCTTTCACCTCCCCTGATGTTTGCAGCAACTGTTTTTCCTTGGCTCTGAGGATTAGGATGGGTTTGTTTCCTTGGCATCCTTGGCAGAGGAAATGAAGGTCTCGATCACCTGTGTGAGCCCAGGATGTCACTGCCCTGCTGCTTCCTGGGGTTCATGAATATCATGAATATTCATGGTGTAGCTGACAACCTGTACTGGGTCAGCAAAGCCTTGATGGCAGCAGAGCAGAGGGAATTTTTCCCCTCCTGTTCCTGTCAGATAAACACCACCTACAGTGTTGGGGCAGTGGGCACCTTCTCACCTCATCTGCAGCCTGATGAAGGGTGGATTCTCCCCTCTGTGCCACCATTCCTGCCTCTCCTGGGAAGCTGTATCTGCATGGAAGCTGCCATTCCCTGCTCACAGGGGCTCCCTCTGCTCCCCTTTCCCAGCCATCCTGTTTGCCATTGCCGTGTTCGGCCCTGCCTTTGGATACCTGCTGGGGTCCGTGGTGCTGCGGCTCTTCGTGGACATCGGAAGGGTTGGCACCGGTGAGTGTTGCTCAGGTCCTGAAGACCCTCTGTAAGTCAGAATGTCACTCTGAGGTGAAAGGTGGCAGAAGCCACCAGTCCTGTGACCCATAAAACCCACTGCCCTGGAAAGACCTGGCCTGGAAAAGCACCCCCAGCACACTCCTCCACTCCATCACCCTGTATGGAGGGGTACAGGTGGTCCTGACACCACCACTGAAGCAGAGCCCTGGGGTAGGGACATTCCCAGCTCGTGGTGCCGCACTGGAGGTCATGGCTGGGGTCTGCCCACTGTCCCACACTGAGGAGTTATCCCACCATCCCAGCATGGTGGGGGAGAGGAGCAGGGAAATCGGAGGAATCCAGGGATGGAGGAGACAACCACAGAGCAACCACTGGCCTCTGGATACACAGAGAACTTGAGGCTACTCATCCTCCTGCCCAGCACCCTCCACCAGCACCTGCAGACAGAGGGGCCGAGCTGACGCCACCGCAGGGATAATTTGCTTTACCCACAGCGTGTGCTTATTATTTCTGGTAACTTAATCACTAAAGAATTCTCCCCAGTTCCATCATTAACGTGGCTTTTCCTGTGTTTCCTTAAGAGAGATCAGAGCCTGCCTGACATTTTTGTCCGGTGCCTGATAAGAATAATAAATGAACGTGGGCAGGAAACGCCAAAAAAGCCTTGGCCCACTCCCCGTGGCGGCAGACGGATTTAGCAGCCTCTGCCCGGTCGCTCCATGATGACGTCCAAGCTCCAGAGTGGAGTGGTCCTGTTTGGGGAAGTGGGACGATTGTTCCAGTGGGGTGTGGGCTCCTCTGCTGTCACACCCTGGCACGGAGCTCCCACCCGGAGCTGGTTCCTTCCCAGCTGCCACCTTCCAGCCATGAGCAGCCCCAGGCCCAGCCAGCAATCTGTCAGAGCTCCCGTGAGCATCGCTTGGCCCAGCCAAAGGATGTGAGTGTTGGAGACAGAGAGGCTCTCACCTTCTCCTCCTTTTTCCGGAGAAGGCGCCCGGAGTTTGGTCCACTCGGAAACCGGGAGCTTCTGCCAGCACAGGGCCTTCCCTCAGCCCCTGCAAGCAAAGAGGGACCAAGCTGGGAACAATGGGAGAGCAGCTTTTTCCAGGAAAGCAGCATGCCCTTTCCCAGTGCCTGTCTTGGCTCAGCATCCCTGGCAGCCAGCGGGGTCCCACCCACTGCGCTCTCCAGGCACAGAGGGAGTCAGGCCCCCCTAATCACAACCTCACTGGGTGGCTCGGGGGGTAGAGCCAAACCTGTGCCACCACTGTGCTTCCATGCTGGCCAAATCCGTCCTGCAGTGCCCTGGGAGGCTCAGGGCACCTGGGATGAGTGGTGGTGCAGGGTCCTGGCCAGGGAAAACACAGGTCAAACACCACCAGGGCTGGTCTTGCTGCCAGCACTGGTGGGAGCTCCCACCTCCATCCATTTGGTCTCACATGCCTGTGCAGAGACCCTTGGGCTGTGCCCACAGAGACTCTTCGTACTCCACCAGTCCATATTTTCATGGAGATTTGTCCCTTCCACCCTTGGAACTCTCACAGCGTGTCCTTGTGTCTTGCAATAACAGTGGACCTGACGCCGAGTGACCAGCGGTGGATCGGAGCCTGGTGGCTGGGGCTGCTCATCTCCTCGGGCTGCTTGGTGCTCACCTCCATCCCTTACTTCTTCTTCCCTCGGTACATGCTGAAAGGAGAGGTGAGACCTCATCCCCTGGAGCCAGGGATGTGCTCAGGGAGGGAATGCCTGTCCCCAGAGGAGGGGGGTGGGAGGGAGGAAGGGACCCCAGCAACCCTTTCCCATCAAAAACCCATTAACCCTAATTTTAAAAGGTGGAAAATAATTAACATGTATCATTTTGGTGTTTTAAAAGCCAAGCCCCGCTGGTTTTGTTACAAAATACTTTCATTCTGTTTTGAAATTGTTTATTCATCGAGTCTTTAAAGGTAAAATCAAATCCAAAATACTTCACAGTTATGGCTAAAGGACTCCTCAGACTTGAGCTGAGCAGTCTCCAACTTTCATTTTCGGACCTTTTGCAGAGTTAAAACGGAGGTCTTTTGTCAGAATTCAGGATAGGAAAGATTTCCAAGTTCTGAAAACCTCCCAACAACAAGCTGTTGTCTTTCTGCTCTGCTCAGGGGCTGCAGTGATATTTGAGATAATTCACCCCTTTAATCACAGAATCCTGGAATGGGTTGGGTTGGAAGGGACCTTAAAGCTCATCCTGTTCCACCCCTGCCATGGCAGGGACACCTTCCACTATCCCAGGTTGCTCCAAGCCTTGGACACTTCCAGGGATGGGGCAGCCACAGCTTCTCTGGGCACCCTGTGCCAGGGGCTCAGCACCCCCAGAATTTCTCCCCAGCACCCCATCTAACCCTAATGGCAGTGGGAAGCCATTTGTCCTGGCACTCCAGGCCCTTGTCCAAAGTCCCTCTCCAGCTCTCTTGGAGCTCCATAAGGCCTTGGAAGGGGTTCTCCCCAGAGCCTTCTCTTCTCCCGGGGAACACCCCCAGCTCTCCCAGCCCGGAGAAGTGTTCAGGGCACAAGGGATGGGGCTCTGCTTTAATTGTCAGGCTTGGCTGGGGGTGAAAGGCCCCTGGGACAGACCCTGCCCCTGCTGAGCCTCGCTGTGCCAGGACAGTGCCAGCCCTTCTCAGCACAGGCTGCTCCTCTGTCCCCTGCCAGGAGCGGAACACGGAGGCCGGGATGCTCAGGAAGATGGAGACATGGGCGGCTGAAGAGACCTCCCTGCTGGAGTTTATAAAAAGTAAAGTGCTGGCGGCTCCAGGCGAGGGTGGATGGGGATGCTGGGCTGTGCTGGGGGGTGGGGACCACCGTGCCAGCAGATTCACACCAAGCTGGGAGTCCCTGGGAGTGCAGCACCCTGTGTGGACCAGCACCACGAGGGCTTAAGGACCACGGGAAGGTGGGCATGGCCTCCCTCTGGTTACAGACCTCCGGAGGCCCCTCTTCTGTGGGGCCTGAATGGTTTCCAAATTTTGCTTTGAAGACCTTAAAAGAAAAGGGTTGCTGGGAGGGTTAACCCCGGGAGCGGGCACGGGGCTGCCAGCGCCACCGGCTCCTCGACGAGGTCACCCCACTGCAGCTGACACGGTTTATGTGGAGCCAAGACAGGCTTGAGAGGGATGTCACTGCCGAGGGACCAGATTAATGACTCTGTTAGCTCCAGGAGGATTCCTTCCCAGATGAAGCCCCTCCCTCCTCGCCTCTTCCTCCACTGCAGCCATATCCTGGAGCTGTCAGCTCCCTCTTCTCCCCTCTTTGGGCTTTGATGGATGCTGGCTCTCCACTAATTAGAAAACTCATTAGAGACCAAATAAACAGAGCTGCTCCCAGGGCCCATCTGCCTGTGCTGACGGGGCCAGAGGACACAATGTCCCACCAGGAAACACATCCATGGTCCTGCCAGCTGCTGGGACATTTTAGGGTGTCTCCCCTCCCGCTTTCCCATGCCTGCAGACATCCCCAGCAGATTGTCATCGTCCCACAGACATCCTTACTGGGAGCAGGCTGAGGGTGGGGGTTCTTCCCAGTACAAATCGCTGGCGTGAGGATCACGCAGCTAAATGACATTTTTTCCTGCGGTTTCCCTGCAGGATTCCCAAAGATCTTCATCAGACTGCTGCTCAACCCCCTCTTCATCCTCCTGGTGCTGGCTCAGTGCAGCTTCTCCTCTGTCATTGCGGGTCTGGCCACCTTCCTCAACAAATTCCTGGAGAAGCAGTACGGTGCCTCGCCCTCCCACGCCAACTTCCTCATAGGTGAGCAGGGATGGAGGCAGAAAATATCCATCAGCAGGGAGCCAACTGCCCACATTCCCCAGGTTCTTTAAATCCTGGAGAGGAAGTCCCTGAAAGCTCATTTTTGGATGAGACCTGGGGTTCACCTTGGGGTGGTTGGTGACTCTCCTGACCTGAGGTTCCCCAGCTGCATTGGATTTGGACAACAGTTGGGTCTGGGGGTTCTCCCAACTCCTGTGAGGTCCAGAGAGCTGCCCCCTGCCCATGGAGGGGTTCTGGGCAGGCAGGACCCCCCTGATGGCTCCGTTCCTCTGCAGGAGCAGTGAACCTGCCAGCAGCGGCGCTCGGGATGCTCCTGGGAGGGATCATCATGAAGCGCTTCTCCTTCTCCCTGCGGGCCATCCCGCGCTTCGCCGTGGTGGTGCTCGTCTTCTCCATCCTCATCTGCCTGCCCATCTTCTTCATGGGCTGCTCCACAGGGCACATCGAGGGCATCTACCACCCCAGGTAATGCAGGTGCTGCTCCCAGCTCCTTGCTTCTCCAGCTGGAGGGAGGGATACACGCTGGTGGAGAGGCACGAGACATCACCGTGCTGCAGCTTGCTCCTTGATCCCAGTGCAGGGAGGAGATCCGGGTGCTTCACAGCCCAAAGGGCTCGGGAGGGCGTTTATCTGTGATTTTCTGGGCCAAGCAAAGACTGGGGGATTTTTAGGGGGAAATAGTAACACTGTGTCCACATCACCTCACACGCTCCTGGCATTCCAGCTGGACATCACCTCTCTCCTCACCTCAGTGGATATTTTTGGCTCTTGCCATGACTTCTTAAGATAAAAATGACATTTAGACACGACCAAGGCTTGATGTCAAGCGCACCGAGCTCATTTCCCAGGGAAGAGATTTCTGGTGCCATCTCCCCACAGGAGGTGGAGCCGCCCCATCCCACCATGGCCGAGGGCAGCTCCCCAGAGCCACATTCCCACGGGATTCAGGCTGTGTGACTCCTTGAGGGAGCTAGGGAGGACAGGGCAGATCACTGGGCTCGTGCTCTTCCCTGCCACAGCCATTGGATTGGTTTGGGAACGTGCCCGATTTCAGTTTGTGTCCGTGTGGTGTTTCCAGCTGTTCGCACATCTGTTTGTGCAGCTCTGGATGGAGCCCAGATCTGTTTCTCCAGGCTTTTGGCCGATTAATTTTCAGCTGGGGGAAAAAAAAAAAAAAGGAAAAAGAGAAAAGAAAAGAAGTGTGTGAGCACTTGTTTGTAGACATAACATAATTGCTGTGACATTCACTGCACACTTCCAGAGGTACCTGCGGGGATCAGGGGCTGGCAGAAGGCCAGGCTGCTGCTGGCATTGTCCCAGCCCAAACAGGAACAGGAAAACTGCTCAGCTAGTAAAAGGGATTTTTAATTTTTTAAAAAAATTCCTCCTGTCCTATTTCTAAATTTTTTCCCCAATTTCCCCCCCCCACACACACCTCCTTTCTGGCAGTACCCCGAATTCCCAGCAGCAGATTAAGGCACGGGCTGGGTGCCAATGCTCTAAGCAGATCTTCCACCCGGTGTGCCGGGAGAACACCACAGAATACATCTCACCCTGCTTCGCCGGCTGCACCAACAGCACCACGAGCCCCTCCAACCCCAAACAACTGGTGAGTAAAGCAAGTGGTCAGCCAAGCAGCCTCGCTGAGCACAGTGGAGTGATGCTGCAGGAACCCAACCAATGCAATAACAGGGTGGAACATTTCCCACCTGAGCCTGGGGAAGGTGCCACAGAGAATTGCTGTAATGCCCTGGGGATCTGCTTGGAGGAAGAGGGACGGTGGCAAATCCCATGACAGGATGCCACAGCTGTGCCTTAAAACTGGATGGAGCTGGTGCTCCTGCCAGTGTCCTGCACAGGGCTGTGGGACAATGCGTCACAAGGAACCTGCTCCCGGTGCTGGGAGCCTGACGTCTGTTTCGTTCCAAACGTTTCCAACAGATCTACCACAGCTGTTCCCTGAATGGGAATGAGTTCTCCACCTACACGGGCTCTTGTCCAGTCAGCTGCTCCCATATGCTCCTTCCTGCCATATTCCTCATCTCCTTCGCTGCCCTGGTCGCCTGCCTGTCCCACAACCCCCTGTACATGATGGTGTTACGGTGAGCAGCGTGCGAGGCCCGGGGGGGAGTTGATGTGATGGTTCCTCACGTTGGGATCAACGGGATGCCAAAAAACGTGCAACCAGCCCAAGTCCTGGCCAAATCTAGCGTCAGCAGCTCTGACCTGCCATGGCTTCTCCCCTGCAGGGTGGTGAACCAGGACGAGAAGTCGTTCGCCATCGGAGTCCAGTTCTTGCTAATGCGGCTGCTGGGTGAGTGCTCATCTCTGAGCGAGGCCGGGGCTTTGCGGGAGCCACAGGAGGCACTGAACCTGACTCGACCCTGTCTCTCCCCACCAGCCTGGCTGCCGGCCCCGGCCATGTTCGGAGCCCTCATCGACTCCTCCTGCATCTACTGGCAGCAGCAGTGCAGCCAGCGCCGCTTCTGCGCCTACTACAACAACGACTTCCTCCGCAACAGGTACCCCGTGTCCCGGGCAGGGCAGGGCTCCAGCCCAGCCCAGGGCCGGCTGGAAGTGCCACCTCCGGATGTGGCATGTCCCTGCTCTTCTCCCGGCAGATACCTGGGGCTGCAGGTGGGCTACAAGGTGGTGGGCACCGTGCTGCTCGCCCTCATCAGCTGGAAGGTGAAGAGGAGCAAGGAGTACAACGTGCAGGAGAAGGCGGCGGGGCTGGTGTAGCCGCCGAGGACTGACTCGCACCCCCATCACCCACCGCCACCACCTTGTCTTGTTTGGGTTTGTTTTGCCTCCCGCGGGAGCGACTCCGCCGCTTTGGCAGCTCCGAGCTCCTCTGCCGCAGCCCAGGTGCTCCCGGCGAGGGATGCTCCGGGCCGGCCCCATCCTGGGAAAGGCTTCTCGCAGGGGCTCCAGCTGCGCTTGCCCATCACCCCGGGGAGGGGGAGCCCCCGGCCAGCGGGAGCAGGAGGCAGAGGGGGCTGGAACACACGGACCCGGAGAAGTGCCTGCTGTGGGCGATGGTCCCGCTCCGGCGCGGCATTCCCGGCCCGGAGGTGCCTTCCCGGCTGGGACAGGAGCAGGGGAGGTGGCTGCCAGCCCCGAGGGGCTGCCCGGTGTCCCCCCGCCCGCAGCCCCCACAGAGGTCAGCAGGGACACCGCACACGTGTTGGGACAAGTCAGCACAAGGGGTTTGTTGCAGAACATCTGGGGTTTGTTGCTCTTTTTTGTTTTTTAAATAAAGATCACTTTTCCAACTGTGGTGCTTTCTTGGTCTTCCCCACTCCCACCAGCAAGAAAAGGCCCTGGGGAGGCTGCAGGGCACAGCCAGACCCGTGCTGAGCACATTCCAGCTGGGAAAGGGGGAAGAGATGGTGGCAGAGGGGGATTTTTCTCCTGCAGCTCCAGCGGTGCTGGGAGAGGGCTGGTAGGGGCTGCACAGAGCTTGGGGCTGGCAGAGGTGCCCCGTTTGCAGTGCCATGGAACCTGCCCAGCCCTACCTGCATCCCCCTGGCACGCAGGGGCTCTGGGCAGGGGGCTGCAGGCACTGCAGGTTTCAACCTGAGGTTCTCATCCCCGACTGGTTTATTGGCACAGATCAATTCTGGTATTTGGTATCTGGTATTCTGAGGCTCGAGCCTCAGAAGAGGGACCAGGAGCAAAGAAATGCCTGGAAATTTGAAAGTTTCATTCCCTCACCCTCACAGTCCTGAGCAAGAGCCATAGCAGGGTCTGGGATCCTTCTCACCCTTCATTGCTTTGCTGTTTTGGTTGTTTCACACCCCTCAGGTAGGTTTTGGTGAGAGTTTGGTAGGTTCTGTTGGTCCACATTGCGATGGGGTTGTTACAGACCACAATCTCCACCAGCCTTTTAAAGTTGTATTTTAACTGCAGCTTTCCCTATTCTAACTATTATTAATGATCTTTACTATTATTATTGATCAGAGTGTCAGCTCCACATTTCCCCCTGATCCACCTCTGCCTAACACAGCACAGCCATAGGGTTCACATCAAGTTCAACCCACGGCCTAGCATTTCCAGCTACTTATGTTAAGCACTGAGCTACTTTAAAATCCTGTCATTTTTTAATTACAGAGGGCTCTGGGCAGGTGGGTTTGGGGCTTTCTTTCAGGAGTTTTCTGAGGTGAATGTATTCAGGCCCTGCTGTCCTTACCCCATGGCTTTTCCCTGTGCTCTTGGCCCTGCTGCATCCATGCTCCTGGAGGGAGTGGAGGGAAAGGAGAGCACAGGAGGGGCCCTGCCCTGGATTCGCTCTGGATCAGCAAAGCCTTCAGGAAGGAGAGCTCTCTCCATGTTATCCCTATTCCTGCTCCCCCTCCACCAGGCAGATTTTCCCTGAACACCCACCTGACCTTCTCTAACTTCCTCCACCTCTCTCGCACCAGGGGTAACACCCAGGAGGACAAGCCCCAGGAGGGGCTGGTCACAGAGTGCATCAGGTGGCCCAGATGGGGCCAACAGAAGCTCTTGGTCCCAAAGGTGCTGGGGTGGTGGCTCTGTGCCCAGGGAAGGTCACAGCTGGAACACCTTGGAAACCACCCTCCCCCCGAGATGCTGATGTGCAAGCACTGTTAGTTTTGGTTTCTTCACCTTTCAGTAATCTCCCCTCCTCCTTCAGGTTTCTGCTGTTCTGGTTATCACGGTGCTCATGGTTCTCCAAAAACATCTGCCTTTTCCAGGGGAACAGTCTGGAGTACAATCCATAGGAAAAAACACTGACCAAAAGAGCTTCAGCACAGCGAGGGCCTCAGTCCCTGGGGATGTGTGACCGCAGTGGGTTCCTGACTCAGGGTCAGGCAGCTGGAGCAAGAAGGAGCTGGGTTTATCACATCCCACTGTCCTGCCAAAGCCATCCCAACACAGCCCTGATGAGCTGCAGCCTCAGGAGCAGCACACCCGGCCAGCAGAGCCACGGGCTGGGAACAAGGTCAGGAGAGCAAAGAACAAAGCACAGAGCTGACTGGGGAATAAAGAGAAACAAGAAAACAACACTCAGAGTTTCCAGTTCTGCTCTTTTCCCTCAGCCACTGGGGAAAAACAGCCCTGGATATTTAACAAGTCATGGAGTGAGGCCCAAAGAACTCCTGGAGTTGTGCTCTGTGCTCCAGCACGAGCAGCTCAGCCGTGGCCGTGCAGCCACTCCCCAGCCTGGGAAAACTGAGGCATCTCATCCCCATCCAGCACAGCCACAGGGTGCCACAGCCACCTCCAGGGCAGAACAGCCAGCACAGCCACTGCACCTGGCTGAAGCATTCCTGGGCACACCCATTTTGTTATGCTTTGTGGGCATTTTTTGCTTTGTGATTATCAATTTATCAATGAGTCCGACCAAGGAGTAAATACAAAACCAAGAAAAACCCAACCCCAAAGCCCTGTGTGTGCAGAAAACGATGTTTTCTGACAACACAGAGCTGGCCACAGAGCAGGAAGGTTGATCCCCAGCAATGTGCTGAGCAGCAGCAGAGCCCCATCCATGTGGACCTGACACCGCTGGGAACAGCCAAGGCAAACACACTGAGTGAAGCAAGACTTGAGAACAAACATTTAAGCAAAAAAAGAATTTACTTAAGGAATACTTTTTAAAAGAATAAGTTAAAACCCACCATGGCCTCATGGCACCTTCCCCCCCTTAAGCTGAGGCTGGTGCCTGGCCTTTGCGTCTTTTCAAGAACAACCACCCAAAAAACCAGCAATTTTTTGCCCAAAATATCACTTCAGCATTATGGATTCAAAGCAGGCAGCCCAAGACCTCCAGCTAAAGGAGTTCAAAGCATGACAAACATGTTCCAACAGGACTCTGCCTACAGGAAACAGAAGAATGTAACATGTTTGGTAAATATCGCCCTCCCCACCTCCTGCACGGATGGTTCCCGAGGCTGGAAATGCAAGGACCAGCTCCATTACAGGCACAGGGCTTTGCTGAAGGCTGCTCCTGCTCTTCCCAACACTTGGCAATGCTGCAAGGAGGCAGGAAAAGCCCCAGAGAAGGAAAAGAGCACAGATGCAGTGAAAAAAAGAGAAAAAAAAAAGAGAACAGATGAGTTGAGTGATGAAGGAGGCATCACACCATGGGGGACAGGGGGCTGCAAACCACAAAGGGGTCTGCCAGGAGCCAGCCACCTCCCCAACCCTGAAACAACAGGGGAAGCCACAAAGAAAGAGAAAATGTCACTGCAGTGTGCAGTGAGACACAAACTGGGAAAAGGTCCCATTTCTTTCCCCTCTTCCTTGAGCATCCCTGTCAGCAGGAGGAAGCACACGCACGTGCTGGCAGCTCCTTGACTCTCCCTCTCTCTCTGCCACAAGTGCTGACTAACTACACACAGAGACAGAGCTCCCTGCAGCCAGGGGAGCAGGAGGCAGCAGGAGCCTGCACGGCAGGTGCCTGGCAGGGCAGGATGCAGGTGTGGATCTGAAATTGTGCCTATGTCACAGCTTCATGCCATGAGCAGCTCTGCCACTCTCTGAGTGCTCCTTCATGGCTGTGGGAGGAGAGCCTGGGAGGAGAAGCAGAGTGAAGCTTTCAGGACCCAACCCTTGGCTGAAGAAAAACTCCCAGGAGCTGATCAAGAGAGGAAATCACCAGACACAGGCACAGAGCTGGGCCTGAGGAGTAAAGCAGGACAGACAGCCTGGTTTGGGCATTTCCCACTCCTCCAGCCCCACAGTTTGGAACAAATGGGAAGGTAGAGACAAAGAGGAAACCAGCTTTTTATACTCCCTCAGTGCCTGCCCAACCTAGGGAGCTCCCCAGCAGCCCCAGCTAAAAGGTGGTCAGTGGCTCTGAGAGGCAGCAGGGGTCTAAAGCACGGCAGGAAACAACAGGCACACTCCAGTATGTAAAACTCACCTGCCAGTGCACTCCTTCATTAATTGCTTGGCAACTACCAAATGAAAAGCCTAAAGATTATGAAAAAAGAGAAGCCCAGAGGGTCAGCAGCCCAGAGGAGGGCAAGGGAAGAGGGGAGAGGATAAAAACATTGCAGTGTGAAGGGGCAGCCAGAGGCAATCACACCAGCAACTGTCAAAGCCCACAAGCAGCAGAGGAAGACACCACAGTGCTGGCTTCCAGCTGAAGTTCTTTCTTTTTACATCAAGATGAGATTTGAGTGCTCCAGACCATCTTCTTCCCGTTCAGCCCCCCAGCCCTGTCAGTCTCTCTTCAGGCCACCTTCATCAGCCACTTCTCGAGGCCCTCCAAGTCAGCCTCTCCCTCCTCTCCCTTGCTGCCTCGAGCACTGCACTCCACAAATTCCACCTTCATGGGCAGCTGGGAGAAGTCGAAGTCCTTGCCCTTCTTCCCCAGCTGGGCAGGGCCCCCTGTGGCTGAGCCATCCAGGCTGGTGGGGGCTGCAGAGCGGGTCACCCGCAGGGTATTGCTGCAGGGAGAGAGGGGAAAGGGTCAAGGGCTGAGCACCAGGGGAAGAGCACCTGCACCACAGCTCTGGGATGTCTGGGGATCCAGCTCTGCCAGCAGGATGCCAGATACACCAAGGACACGAGGCCCAGCACTGCCCTGTGAGGCTCAGCCAGGGCCTTTGTCCACTATTGGAAGGCACAAGTGCAGAGGCTCAGGGGGAGTAAGAGGGCACTCAAGGAGAGGTGTTCAAACAGGTCTGGTGTTGCAACAAAGGACATCAAAAGCCAGAGGGTGATGATGTCCTTATCCCAGTTTACCCACAGCAAACACTGGAATAACCATGCCGAAGAGGGGCACGGTAACCACCTAGAAATCCAACACCTACACACAGGTAGCTGGCAAATGTTCAGCACCAGAGCAAGCAATCCTTATTTTCCTGGAGAATGTGAGTATGGGGCAACTGACTGCTCTGTTAAAAACCAGCAAGGCCGGGTGTGCAGCCTGGAAGGGGCACAGCACAAACACCTCTGCTGCCGTCTGCTGGCCAAAGGGATTACAGAACCAAGGAATCACTTGGATTGGAAAAGCCCGTGGAGCCCAACTGTAATCCCAGCACTGCCAACCCCCCAGACCAAACAGACTGCTCCCAGTGCCACAGGGAACTCAGACACGGCCCAAGGGAGCTCACTGAGCACTGAGGGAAGAGAGGAAGGACAAGAGGGAAAACTCAGAGGGATTGAGATCCCACTCCATACTTACAGCTCTTTCTCCAGCTGCTGCTGGATGAGTTTTGCTGATTTTGCCATTGTGACATCTAGAGAGAAGAGAACATGAAATCAGCTCCTTGGTTGTCTGTCAGCATCCAGAAGCTGGTTTCTCCTCCTAAAGTAAGGCCAGGTCACACTGTGCAGTGACTGGAGTCATCAGGACAAGGACAGCAGTAGGATGAGGGATGCTGGAGCCTTGGGATCACAGGCATGAATGGGAACAACCCAACAGTCTGATACAACACAGGGAGTTAATTTCTTCCTGCTTACTTCAGAGGATGGGTTTGATGCAGCAGCACTCCCTCCTGTCCTGAGCTTTCCACCCTTGGCACACAGAGCCAGGAAGCCCTCAGGCAGCTCCTCAGTTAGTGCAGGAAAGAACTACAAAACCCAGACCTGATACTGATCCAGCTGTTAGAGAGGGGACCCCCACTGTCACTGCAGAACTTGCAGGGATCTGGAATCTCTTTTCCAGGATGTTCCGGCTACTCCAGAGGAAACATGGAATGCTGGCAGCTGAACAACAACTCAGTTTAACTATGAAGCTGCCCAGTGTGTAGGGATATCTCATTGTGCTTCAGCTGATCCTATTTCCTGCTGCCTGGTGACTGAGGAGCAGCTCTGCACGAAGCAAGCAGGAACAAAAAGCCACACAAAAGCCTCACTGACACCCACCCAAAGAGCTGCAGCTCTCCCGAGCAGTCCTGCCAACGCTCCTGCTGGGCAGCCAAAGTTTAAACCTCAACTCCAGCCTTCCTTTTGCTGAAATCCCAGCTCCCAAGCTCAGCAGGCAGGGCACGAAGGGCAGGCCCAGCCCCGGGGTACGGTACCTTGCTTGTTGCAGGCGATGAGCAGCGCGGGCGCGTTCCGGAGCACGGTGCTGTCCACCAGCACCTGGTACAGGAACTCTGCCACGTCCTTCACCTCCCGCTGGAAGGCCACGCTGTCCACCACGAACACGATGGCTCTGGGGAGAGAGGGAAGGACACGTGCTGGGCATGAAGCTCTGCAGTCACCTTCCCCTGCAAGTGTTCCAGCCTGGGCTCAGATTCCCAGAGCTGGTCTCTCCCAGGCCAAGGGAGGTTCACTGGCTGAAATATACCCCATGGCCAGCTCCAGCAAGAATTTCTCCCCCTGTCTACCCCAGGATGTCCCACACCCTCTAGGCCTCCCTGCTGCAGGGGCTTTGCCTCCTGGTGCATTACAAGCACAGTAGGAAATTCGTGGTGTGATTTTTGGGATTGTCCTGAATGGGGTCAGGAGTTGGTCCTGATGATCATTGTGAGTCCCTTCCCACTCAAGATGTTCCATGAAGGCAAAGCAAAAAGGAACCAGCACTACCCCACAGCAGAGCTTGGACTCTCGGGGCACCACTAGCCCAGCTCACAGCATTCCCAGCACCATCACTTGGTCCATCCCTTCCCAAACGATCACCCGCCCCCTCCTCCCCTGCTGAGCCCCTCCACGTTACCTGGCTGCAGCCTTGAACCTTTCCAAGAACTGCAGCCTCAAACTCTCGTGGCCTGGGAGGTCGAT
Source organism: Rhipidura dahli (assembly GCA_013399225.1). Classification (NCBI taxonomy): domain Eukaryota; kingdom Metazoa; phylum Chordata; class Aves; order Passeriformes; family Rhipiduridae; genus Rhipidura; species Rhipidura dahli. The sequence continues at coordinate 220,586 of VXAC01008820.1, forward strand.
CAAGGTCACACTAGTGCTCTGGAACACAAGCAAGAAGGAATCAACAGCCCCTGACCCGGGGCTTCCTGTGATCACAGACTGGGGAAAACCAGTCTGAGCCTGGATCTGTGTCCTCAAGGCACAATCCCACCTGCCCCTGACACAGAGCATCATCTCCCTAAAGACACAGAACTTCACTGGGAATAACACAAAAATGACTTAGCAAGAGCCTTTTTNGCCACGTCACTGCTCTCAAGATAAGGCTGCAGGAGCTCCTTCCTGCCCACTGCTCTGGGATCTTAGTGAAAACCTTGCCTATGGTTAAAAAAAAAGATCAAAAAAGCAGCAATCTGCCTTGCAGCATTCCACTGCCTCAGCCCCTCCTAATACTCATCTGCTCAAGTTAAAGAGACACCAAAATGGGAAAGGTTTTTAAAACACCCTGTATGTCCTTTCATCAACTTTGCAACCTTATTATCACTGTTGTTAACAATGACTGAGAAGGTGAAGCCACAAAAGCACCCTCTGCTTCCACAAGGAAGCTGCCAGCCTGCTGCTCTCCCTGCCACGTGTGCATCCAGCACAGGGAAGGGATTCCCAGAATGAAAGAATTGCCAAAAAACTGAAAATAGCCAGGTCTGTGACAGCCCAGGACCTAAAAACAACAGAATCCTTTCTGAGACCATACAAAGTGCACCTGGATGAACCTGAGAAAGGTTTTAATGTCAGGTTTTCTGGGGGGAAGCAGGAATTACTGCTGAGGAAATAAAGCAATTCAACAGAATAGAGAAACCCCCACGAATCTCCCTCCTGCTCCAGGCACGCTGCTGACCCCACAGGTGTGGCTTTCAGTCAGAAAGGTTTTATTGCTCAACAAGCAAAGGAAAAAGAACCTGTAGAGCCCAGCAGGCTCCAATACATCCCAGTATTTCCCAGCTTGTATTTCCCATTCTTCCACTGCCTGGAAAAAACCCTGTCCTTGGACCAAAGTGGGGGCCTCGGCAGCACAGGAAGTTCAGGGCAGGCTGAGCAGAGGGAGCAGAGGGAGGCTGCAGAGGCACAGCGCAGACAGAGCCGAGGCTGGGCACCCACCTTGTCCCGGCAGAGGCGGTACACGGCGGAGCTGTCGGTGATCGAGGTCTGCGTGTCGCGGTACCGCCCCGACAGCAGCTGGGGGAACACGAAGCCTTCAGAAAACACAGCCCTGAGGCCTCCAAACCCTCAAAGCAGGCTCAGCAGCACGTTTAACCTGCTCAGAAACTGCAATGGTCTCACAGGGGGTAATGGGCACCAGAGATCTGAGTTGTTTCCTGCAGGAAACTACTGCTGCGGTTACATTCCCCGATTAATTAATAAACGGTCATTAGGGGAAAATGATCTGTTTATATTGTGGATCTCCACTAAAACAAGAAGGAAGAGAGTGCCTGCAAATCCTTCGGAGTTTTCCAGCTGGGACCACGGTAACCAGGGCTGTGCCCTTTTATTTCCAGACTTAACAGTAACAGAATATCCACAGCTGGGAGGGAGTCACAGGGATCATCAGTCCCACCCCTGGCCCTGCACAGACATCCCAACAACCCCACCCTGGGCATCCCTGGCAGCGCTGCCCAAACACTCCTGGAGCTCTGGCAGCCTCGGGGCTGTGCCCATTCCCTGGGGAGCCTGGGCAGTGCCCAGCACCCTCTGGGGGAAGAACCTTTCCCTGATACCCAACCTAAACACCCCTGACACAGCTCCAGCCGTTCTCTGGGTCCTGTCCCTGGTCCCAGAGAGAAGAGATACGTTCCTGTCCCCCGGGAGGAGCTGCGGACTAACCTTTTACTGCGATAAATTCAAACCAAAACGCAATTTCTTTTGACACGCCGCGGCAGACAAAACTCGGTCTCCATCCCTCCTTATATGCAGAAACCCCAACTTTTAAGTTTCATTAAAGGATTAAAACCCGAACTAAAGGGAACTCCTTCCCCTCCGTAGGAGAGGCCGGAGCCGGGCAGCCCCCGCGCCGCTCGCCGCTCACCCGCGCGAAAAGCAGCGTCTTCCCCGCGTCACAGAGGCCCAGCAGCAGCACGGCCTTGCGGCTACTCCTCCTGCCCTGCACGAAGCGCCAGATCACTGCGGGGGAGAGGAAGATGAGGAGCGGAAGGGGACACCTGAGCCCGCGGCTGACGGCACCGGCGCCCCCTCAGCGAGCGCTGGCCGACGGCAGGACGCGGGAAGGGGGGACAGGGAGGTTCCCGCAACTCACGGAAGGTGATGGCGACGGCGATGAGCGCGATGAGCACGGAGAGCACGGCGGGGCCGTGCAGCTCCCGCCGCAGCGCCTCCAGGTGCGGCTCCAGCCCGCCCGCCATGGCCGCACACGTGGCCACGCCGCGCTCCCGCTTCCGGCCCCGCGGCACGCCGGGAATGGCGGCGCGCGGGGGCTCATGGGAGCTGTAGTTCTCCCTTGAGGAGCTGGGAAGACGGCGACTCGCTGGAGAAACATGGAATGGTTTCGGCTGGAAAAGCTTTGAGACCATCGAATGCAACTGTTCCCCCAGCGCTGCCAAGGCACCACTAACTCATATGCCCAAGTGTCACATCCACGCATCTGTTAAACCACTCCAAGGATGGGGACTCCACCACTGCCCTGGGCAGCTGTGCCGGGGCTGGACAGCCCTTTGTGGGAAGGAATTTTCCTGATGTCCACCGTGAGCCTCCCTGGCCCAGCCTGAGGCCGCTCCCTCTCCTCCTGTCCCTGTTCCCTGGGAGCAGAGCCCGAGTCCCTCCCCGGCTGCCCCCTCCTGTCAGGGAGCTGTGCAGAGCCACAAGGTCCCCCCTGAGCCTCCTTTTCTCCAGGGTGAGCCCCTTTCCCAGCTCCCTTAGCTGCTCCTGGGGCTCCAGCCCCTTCCCCAGCTCCATTCCCTTCCCCAGACACGCTCCAGCCCCTCAATGTCTTTCCCAAATCGATGGCCCAGAACTGTCCCCAGCACTGGAGGTGCCTCACAGGTCCCAGCACAGAGGGGCAGCCACTGCCCTGGGCCTGCTGGACACACCCTGGCTGGGACAGCCCAGGGGCCATCGGCCTCTTGCCCACCTGGGCACACCTGGGCTCGTGTCCAGCCGCTGTCACCAGCACCTCCAGGGCCTTTTCCAGCTTTCCAGCCACTCTGTCCCCAGCCTGGAGCATTCCGTGGGGCTGTTTTGCCCCAGGAAGATGGGGAAGCAGAGCCAGGCTGTGGTGCAGGATGAGGAGCAGCAGGAATACATTGAAACAAGACAGGTTCAGAGTGAGCATGAGGGGAATTTCCTCCTTTGGGGGCTGCCAGGAGCAGGTCAGGCTGCCCAGGGAGGGCGTGGAGTCACCACCACTGGAGGCCAAGCCCTCCCTGATCCCTTTCCTTGAGCAGGAGACCAGACTGGAGACCCCCAGGGGTCTTTTCCAGCTTGGGTGATCCTCTAGTGAGGTTCCTTTTATCCACACCTTCTTATGGGACAAGGGCTTACACCTGACAGGGGATGAAGGTTTCTGGGGAAGGGAAAGATTTCTAGTTGTAGCCATAATGAGTTGTAGAAACAGCATATTAGAGGCACTGATTCTTTTTCTTTGCTAGTTTTGAAGAATGGGCTAAAAAGCCACCTGTCCAGTGTATCCATCCTACATAAATTGAGGGCTTTCATTTCATCCTTTCCTGTCACGCTCTCTGCATTTCTGCCATCCAGGGGGATTTTCAGTCAGATTGGTGGGCTCCTCACCACATTTAAAAGCATCCAAAAACCATCAAAATATTCACTCTCTCGAAGCCAGGAGCTTTGTGCTCTCAGCAGCTCCTCCATGCCTGCCTTGACAGCAGGGCTGGGACACGCTGGGTGAGCCCAGGCTGCTCCTCTGGAGCAGAGAGCCTCAGCAGCCCTTTGATTCTCACTGTCGATCAGAATCAGGCAAAACAAACCACATGTTTGTGTTCAGCTCAGCAGCACAGACAGACCACCAAAACAAACACATTTTGGAGCAAATCCCAGATTTTTCCAGGAAGGATGCTCTCCCCATCGACGCAGGTTAACTCCTGCCTGGTGGAAGGGACTCAGAGCCAGCCAGCTGAGATCTGAGACACAGCAGCTTCTGTTCACACCTCCCATCTCACTCCCACTGTATTATTTTGGCTTGGGGTGAGTTTTTTCCCTTCTCCAGCCTTCAGCTTCCCTGACACAAACACTCTCCCTCTTCCTGTGTTCCAGCCACGCTGGGGAACCATCACCTGCCAGGGATAATCTGGGCAAAGCCAAAGCACAAAGCAGCTGTTAATTAGGCTCCAGGGTATATTTAATCCATTTTGCTTTGGCAAATGGGGCAAGACATTTCCCTAAGGGGCAGCACTAAGTGACAACAGCCATGCTGGTCCTCGTCACTGTCCTGAGGAAGGCTCTGAGGAAGGAATGGGCTTAAGGGCCATTTGGAAACATCTCAGAACACCCATTTAGATTTGAGATTTTATTTTTTGCTGTGCTGGCAGCAGAGAACTGTAAAGTGTCAAAGAGCCACTTTCAGAGTGATGAGGGAGGGCAGAGAAAGCAGCGAAGGCAGAGGGCCCTCCGCGGGTCAGTGTTCAGTGCTGAGGGCACGAGAGGAGTCACAGCTGGAGGTTTTCTTCCCCACCTCGAGGATCCTCCCCATCTCACTACTTGTCCTCGAGGAAGGTGCACACCTGGAGAAGGTCTGGAAAGGGAAAGGAAAGGGAGAAATTCAGATCCTGCCTTTAAACACTCAGCATGCACCCAGCCACGCCAACCGTGTCACCACATGGAAAATCCACAGTGTGCCACAGAAAAAGAGCTTCAACCACAACTCCCACTGAATCCACACTGCTGGCTCCGGGGAGTTCTCTGGGCCATTTCTCAAAGTCCAGGTTTTCTAAAGGTGAGGAAAAGTCTTTTATTCACATTGCTGCCAGAGCAACATGAATAAAATTTTCAGTCTGTTCTCAGCTCACCCACTGAACTCTGAGAAAAGAATGTTGACATCCTCGTGCTTAAAAGGCACCGGATGGACACTCCCAGGAGAAACTGCTCAAGGTAAGAACTGCAATTCAGGACTGCCCCTGGGGCTGCTGCTGTTACCTGATGGATTGCAGGTGTTGAGGCTGGCAAGTGAAGCATAGTATTTATCTCCGAGGAACTCCTTGTACGATATTCCATCACGGAGCTTCACCAGGCACTTCGTCCGGTCTTTAAACAGAAGATCCTTGGATTCATATGCAAACATATTGAAGTCTTTATTCTTGGTCCCTTTTGCTCCAAACAGTCTCTGCAATAAAGGCACAAAGAGGAGAGAAGTAGAAAGCTGGCTTAGTTCTTGCTCCTGGTTCTTTGCCACCAGCCTGGGGAGCCCCAAGCCAAGCTCTAGAAATTTAAGATTGAGCCTTCTGTCTGTGTGCTTAGAGGAGGGATTCCTCACTGCTAGGCACACATTTCCCCCGATTTTAACATGTCCCTATGTGCAGAGATGCTGCCAGCAGGTCCTGTGACTTTAACCATGAGGAGAAACAACAGGAGCCAAGCTCCTCTCACCATCCAGCTGATGGTGGAGCCAACATTAATGTTTGCAGGGAGAAACAGAGATGGTGCAGCCTGGTTATGGTCAGGCCACTGGCTGTAGCACTGTGTGTGTGTGTGCAGGGAGGCTGCTGTTGGGGCTGAGCCTGACCCAGCTGTGGCACAGACCAGGCACAACAGACGGGTTTCTGAAACAGCCCAGCATGAGCAGAGACCGGAAAGGAGGTGATAAAGTCATGCCACACAAGTGCAGTGTGACAGCAGCAATGCCACAGCTGCCTAAAGGTGTGTTTGCCATGGTGGCAGAGGAGAAGGAGCTCTTGGGAAGGGATGGAGGGAGGGGGAGGCTGGAGGACAAGTCTGTCACCCCACAGCAGTGAGGTAAATTCTTCCACCTTGCGCTGACTTGGGTGTCAGTTTTTCTTCCCCTCTCAGCACTACAAACCTCTTGGTTCTCCAGCAGCTCACGGACTTGTTGTGCTTTCTCAGGACGTGTCACCACAGCATGGGTGGGGACTTTGGCCAGGTTGCATCTCCTGTAATCCATGACGTTCGCCCGCTGCCCATCAGTGCACAGCAGCTCAAACTGGTCCATCTTCAGATCTTTGGCCCAGCTCTCTGTGCTTCTGCCTTTAAAGAGAATGGGTTTGGAGATTCAGAGACCTCGTGGAGCAGGAGAACATCGGCCTCAACACCACCTAAGCAATCAAGCAGATGGGGAAGGCAGCCCTGAGCACGTACCATCAGTGTTCTCCTCAACGATGGAATGCTTGATAAAGGCCACATCCCCCTGCTCAACCAGACACCTGGGAAGCAGAAAAAGAGGCCAGTGATGTGGCTGCTTGAATTCTGCCCCTTTCCCACAGATTTGATTTACATTTGAGTCTTATTCTGTACAATTACTCTACAAGGACAGCCAGGTCTAGGAGCCCTGCCACAAATATTTTAAATATATCTGAAACACAGTCTTTACACTCCTTATTTATGTTAAAAGAGAAGCACTTCTGCCATTGTGGGAGGGCTCATGTCTTTTTCTGGGTTTGCCTGGAGGCAGCAGGACATGACTTTTACAGAAGGTAAAATTGGTATTTTGCATCAATTTTTGGAAAGCAAAGAAAAAGCATGTGCTATATGTAAATGATGCCTTAGGTTTTAAATTTTATATTTTTCAAAACCTGCAGTGCCCAGTGTGTAACTCTGGAGTTTCCTGGAGCCTGTTCATTGCTGCTCTCTGTCCTGGGCACACACAACAAAGCCTCTCCGGGGCTGCTCTCCAAGGACACCCAGCCCGTCCTGGGCCCAAAAAGTGTAAACCAAAGAGCCTCTGAGGGGGAAAGCTGAGGGGAAATTCCATCATTTACTGAAGCTTTAATTGGAGAATTAACCCTGAGATGCAAATGAACCAAACCTATGAAAGTCTTAAGAACTTGTGAGCTCTCATCCATCTCGGGGCCCATCTGGGCAGCAGCCTCTGGCTCCCCAGGGGTACCCATGAAGGCTGTTGAGGTTTGAAAGTTCTCCTTTTTCTGTTCTTTTCTACAAGGCCTTTCCAATAGATCCCCACCTTTATTCCCTTTACTCCTGTCTGGTCTCTATTTCTAGGAGGCCTCTTAAGGCATCATATAAAATTACACAGATCTGTACTTCCAGTGGTGTAATGGGGTAAAAGAGCAGCTCAGCAAATTAGTGACATGAGGCTACACCTCACATGTGCCCGGCCCTCCGTGATCAGCCCCGGGGTAGCTGAGGCAGCTGGATGTCCCCAGCAGCCCAGGTGTCCCCAGCAGCCTGGTGTCCCCAGCAGCCTGGGTGTCCCCAGCAGCCTGGGTGTCCCCAGCAGCCTGGTGTCCCCAGCAGCCTGGTGTCCCCAGCACGTACCGCAGAGCTCCGGTGTAGCCATAGTACTGCTCGTGGCTGCTGGCCACGCACTTCTCCGGAGGGACCCCCCCCGAGCCCTTGCAGAGCTGGCACAGGCGGGATGTAGGAGGAGACCCGGGAGCACAGCCCTGGCTGAAGTATTCATCTGAAAGCAGGAATAGGAGAAATTCACTTTTGCTGCCCTGAGAAGCTACGTTTTGTTTTAGTAACACGTTCTCGCCCTGAGTTTGCATTAGCGCTTACTGGGGAGCTGGGAACAGGCTGGGAAAGGAGCATGACCTAGTGGGCAACAAATGATGTGCATCCAACTTTCACCATGGAACTTGGCTCCTCTTATTATTGATAAGTGTTGTTATTATTGCCCAGAGCAGCTGTGGCTGCCCCATCCCTGGAAATGTCCAAGGCCAGGTTGGACGGGGCTGGGAGCACCCTGGCACAGTGGAAGGTGCCCCTGCCCATGGGCAGGGGGGTGGGAATGAGATGGGCTTTAAGTTCCCTTCCCACCCAAACCATTCCATGATTCTGTGATTCTGGGATGAAGCAGGGCCTAAGGCTCAAGTGCAATAGGCACTCTCTTGGTATAAAAAGGGGATTGTTTTCCCTGCAAACCATTCCCAGCTCACACAGAGCCAGCCAGAGCCTCCACGGCCTTTGTGGGTCAGCAGAACTGCATTTGGCAGCAATGCCAGAGCTCTTGGAGTAGAAGGGATGGTGGGAAAGGATGGCAGGAGGATAGAGAAGCCAAGAATAAAACTCACTAACACTAATATCCTCATGTGGTTAGAGAGTTCCTTTTAATAACTATAGGCTCACTTTGTCTTGGTTGATAACATTGATAACATTTCCAAATTATTTTTGTTGAACCATAACTCTCAATGGATTCTCAGGCAGTCAGCAGTCCCTTTAAGTCCCTTGAATGAAGATCAGCCTCTGTCCCCTGTTCTCAGCCCTCCCCCTCCCTTTTGCATTTCATCCTTTACCCCCACTCCCCACCCTGCACAAGCAACCAGGCCCCTGTGGGGCAGCCCATATTCCCTTTTTGGGCTGCTGTAAAAGGAAGGGGAGAGATGTGAAAAGAAAGCAAAGACCCCCCCCAAGAAGCTGATGTGCCATATCTTACTGTGAAGCAGACACCAAAAGCCTCAAATTTGGCTCAGTGAAACCTTAAAAAACAGAGCCTTCTCCATTTCCTTCTTCCGGGAGGGAATCTTTGAGGCACAAGGAACTTTAAAAACCAGATGAAGGATGGTAAAATCTTTTTTTATGTGAGCAGATTCCCAGCTCAAAGAACTGGATGTCAGAGGGCACTCACCAAAGTTGCAGCTGCCTGTCCTGTTGTGGATCAGGCCCATGGGGATGTTCCAGCCAGCAGTTCTCCCCACGGCCGTGTGGCACGACTTCTTACCCTGCAGGTTGTTCCAGTTGATGTCCTTGTCAGCCTTCTTCACAACAGCCACAGCAAAGTAGGTTGCTTTCAGAAGAGAAAACAGAGAGGAATGAAGGCCTGACCCCAAGGATCCTGCTGTGATCCCTGGGAGAGAGCACTGGCTTCCCTTGGGAAAGGACACCTATGAACAGCACGGAGTTACTCTGTGCTTATAAATGCTTTGCCAGGCAGCAGCAACTGAAGGGTTTGTAGATGTGGTGCATCTGCTCCCACCATGCCCCTGGGAAATCATTATCCCTGGTAGTTCCCTGCCCTCCAAAGCTCACACCTGGGTTATGTGAGAAGACTATAGCAAGACACATGTGAGGATCTCCTATTCCCTCCTGATTTCTTATTCTCTCCTTAGCAAAGGACAAAACCCTTCCCTCCTCTCCCCCTCTTCATTCCTAGAAAGAACAATTTCCTCACGCTGCAGCCCAGACCCTCTTTCTCTGTTCACAGTCCTGGCACGGTTGTGGTGTGACCACACCAATCTCTGCCACTGCCAAATGCTTCACCTTGATCTTATTGCACCTGACTTTCCCTCCAACTGCTAAACCTTTCTCCCAAAATTGTGGTATCTATACTGGACACTCTTTGGGTGGAGACTGGCCATTTCTTCTCTACTCATTACTCATATCTACTTTTCTACTTATATCCCTCTGGACAGTTTTCTGTCCCTCTGTTGGCAGTAATTACCTGGTTCTTCTTCTGATTCACAGTGATTATCTGTGGGAGGGGAGAAGAAGAAGACGTTAAGTTAAAGACATCTCAAATCCAAAAGAAGAATTGAGCTCACTGATTTCTGGAGAAACTCTGTTGTAGAAGTGACCATTTCGAGTACCACCTGGTGCATCAGCAGAACAAAGCACAGCCCCCAGCTGTTCCTCTGAGCTGAAACAAGCAGTTTAACCAAGGCTGGTGATAAAGGACCAGTGCATCCTAACTAAAACAAAGAAGAGTTCCTGGCTATCCATGCCTGCTCTACCAGGGCCATTCCACTTTCATGGAAAGGCAAGGTGTGCAATGGTGAGCCGAGTTGCCTCAGACCACCGTGTGTTAGGTTGGAAATCATGGAAAGGTTCTTCCCCCAGAGGGTGCTGGGCACTGCCCAGGCTCCCCAGGGAATGGGCCCGGCCCCGAGGCTGCCAGAGCTCCAGGAGTGTTTGGACAGCGCTGCCAGGAATGCCCAGGGTGGGGTTGTTGGGGTGTCTATGCAGGGCCAGGAGCTGGACTGATGATCCTGGTGGGTCCCTTCCAACCCAGGATATTCTGTGATTTCTGCAGGATGCAGCACTGCAGCTGCTTTGTAAGATTCCAGAATAAAACCAGCACTTTGGCACCAGCCCATTCCCACCACCCGGACCCTGAGACAAAGCTGTGCTTACCTTCATAGCTCTCTGCCATCACTGGCACCAAGCCACACATGCCAGCAGTGTAGACAAAGCCTCCATCCAAGCTGATGGCATCCGCTTCACCTTTCTGCAAGGGAAAGGCACGGAAATGAAACGCCAGGCCAGCGCTTTTCAGAGCTCACGTGGCGAAAAGGCGCCTGTGGGAAGTTCGCAGCGAGGAGAAAAGGGGGGAAAAGCTGTACCATGATCTTTGTGATGCACTCCTTGGTGTCCTCTGCCACGACACACTCCACCTCCCCCTTGCTCATCACGCTCCAGACGTCGCACTTCTTCTTCTCATCCCTGCCGATGGCACACCACTGCGTCTTGTTGCCTCTGCGGCTGGGGCTCAGGCGATCTGCAGGGAGAACCACGATGAGCCTGCCAGGGACTCTGCCACAAACCCCCTGCACACACTAACCTGCTGCTGCTCAGGGCAAGGAGTTCTTGTTAACTAAGCCCTGGGCTGGCAAGAATGGAAAAGGTGATTCTGGAGGCGGAGGAGGCTCAAAAATCGACTTACAGGTCAGAAAGGTGAATTTCTGCACATTCAGGCAGATTTCTGTTAGCTAAAACAGCACAACTACTAAATGCCCATGTGATAATAGTACTTGGAATTGCTGCCTGTAATATGTACCACATTTCTGCACTCCTCACAGCCCAGACAGCCACGAGACTAAGACCGGGCCGAGCTGGAATGTTACAGCCCAGTTATGTTTCTGTAAAACAGCACTTAAATAATCTGTGAGGTCCATTCGCCCCCTTCCATAAACGCCACTTCACAGAAGGTGAAGTACTTTAAATTGCACTGTGAATTCTAAGCGGGTTTCAGAGATCATCTGTGGGGTGTTAGACTCTCAGAAAGCTATCAGAAAATACTTGATGAGTCTAGATGGAAATAAAGGACCTTGTTTCCCTCAAGTGTCTGAACCTGGTGTCCTGGGATGTTCCTTCTTTTTACATCCCAGAAATGGCTTTTCTAAGGAGCAGTTTTGACCATGCCCAATCTCTACCACCACCTCTACTACTCCAGTGTGGAGTTTGTGCAGATTTTCCTGAGTTGTCAGTGTGGTGATGACGTTATTTTGGGTATGGATACAACAAATTCCTTTGCTGGTGTGAGTGAAATTCATGAGGGTTCTGTGATTTCACAGGAAATATTCTGCAGATGATACAGTCCATGTCTGAAAAAGTCACATTCCTTTTGCCTGGCTGTTTTTGCCAATGCCAACTCTTCCACACAGCCCATGCTGACATGCCACTGATGTTTGATGTCCTACCTACCTTTCTGGAGGCTCTGGACAGCACTGTAATACTCAAAGCCCAGGTAGAGCTGGGCATCCATTAGTGATGGGATTTGCTTCAGCTGTACTGCTGAGTCTTTGAAAAGCAAGTCTTTGAGGCCTGGGTCCTTCTTGCCAGGTGGCCCAAAGAGGTGGAAGGTGCTGGTTGTGCCCACGCCAAATTTTTCCTGCCACAAAGGAAAAACAATCAGCAAACGACCACACCAAAACTCTTGGAAAGCTGGAGAAAGCAATCAAAACCAGAGGACAGGGGGTGTTAGAGGAAGGAAAGGAGAGCTTGGTGATACCTGTGCTTTGGAGAGGAAGTTCCAGATGTCATTGACCTTGGTGTCATCCCGAGCCACAACGGCGTGAGCAGGAACCCTGGCCCAGTGACAGGCCTTGTAGTTGTCCACGGGCTGGCGGGTGCCATCCAGACACAGGAGCTCGTACTCATCCTTCTCAGCTGGGGCATTTTCTGAAGGAAGGGAGGAGCTGTGAGTTGCATCACCATGAACACAGACAGAAAGGCCAGCGTGGGGAAGCCTTGTCATTAATTTATTTCTGCAGATGACAGGTTGCAGGCACCCCCCTTGCAATGGGGCCATCGTGGGCACACGAGGTCGATGCCTTTGGAAGAGACATCACCTCTGCCTCTGCCATAACTAACCCAAGAGAACAAGGATTTGTGCACAAAGGGATACAAATAGGTTTCCAAACACCATACAAATGGATTGAACAGGTCAGGAGCTGCACATGGTCTGTGAAGGCCAGTAGGTGTCTAATGTCAAGGCTGAAGACAAAGCCCAGGACTGAGATCACAAGGTTATATGAGAATTCAAGTGTGAAGGGACTTTTGGAGATCCCTGGTCAAGGCAGGGGCAGACCAGGATGTTCCAGGTAGATCTTGGAACCCTTCAAGGATGGAGAGTGCACAGCTGTCCTGGACAACCTGTCCCAGTACTTCACTGTCCTCAAGGGGAAAAAAATTCCCCTTGTATCTGTTCCCCAGGCTGATCAAATCCATCCCACAGAGCACCTCCTTGCAGGACAATTGTCCCTGCCCCATGACCACCTTGGTGACCCTCCACTGAGCTCACTGCAGCTCCTGGGTGTGCCAGGCCATCCTTGGTCTCCCCAGCATTATTGAACTCTTGCTGTGGGCTGAATTCCCTCCAAAATCCTCCCAGTGGGATGGGTGACCTGCTCCATTGCTCACATCACAGCTGGCTCTGAGATATGGCACCAAGCAGGCTTTCCAGCTACAAAGAAGAACCTCAGAGCAGAAAACGTGGATCCACCATAATCCTATTTCTCAGTAACAAGGATGAGTTGGTTCACAATGTGCAAAACTCTTTCCAACAGATGAAAGAAGGGTTTGGGCCTGGAGAGGAATGAAAGCTGCGCAGTGTAGACAAATTGCAGGATGCAGTGGCAGCGAGAGGTGGGACTAGAAAGAGGAGAAATGAGGGATCCTGCAGGCATACCTTGAACAGTTGTGTGTTTCACAAAAGCCACCTCTCCTTTCCCATCCTTCAGACAGCTGCAAGTGAGAGGAACAGAAGAGAAGTTAGAAAAACAGACATTGTGACTCGCTATCTCCCATTTTAGCACATTTTTCTTTGGCATAAACTGCAGCCATAGAGCAATAGTCTTCCCAAAAAAAAGCTATGCTGGAAGGGAAGAAATTGTAATGGCAGAGAAGTAATTCACTCTCCTCAGGACCCCTGATTCCAACACAGCCCTCCTTGGTATTACAAAAGCTTGCATGCATCAGGACTAGAATATTTCCCCAAAGGAAAAACAGGTCTCACTCACTGAAAAGCCCCAGAGTATCCAGAATAAGGTCCTGTGCGGGACATTTTGGTCTTGGCGTCTCCCTTGCACTGCCGGTACAGTTTGGGCTCAGTGGTGACACCGGGAACGCAGCTGGCAGAGAAGAAATTGGCTACGGCTGTGGAGGAGAGGGAAGCAATAGTTGGTCAAAAATTCACTTTTAGGAGGACTGGGAAGGGAGGGGATCCACAAGAAATGTCAGTGCTCTGCTGTCGCTGTTGTACCACGGCCAGAGAAAAACGGCACAAAGTCCGAATTCAGAAAGATGAAGAGAGAGTGAGAGATTTATTAATTTCTGACAGGCTTATATACCCTAGTTAGCAAAAGATGGCATAAAGGCATTGGTCATGAACCAATACTCCCATACTGATTGGCTAGAATCCACAACACTCATTCAAAAATATTTTTCACTCAATACCATAACAAAGTCTGCACAACAAGCTGCAGGTGTTAAGATAAAGGAATTGCTTTACAGAAACGTAGCACTGTTTTTCACAGCTTCTGTGAGAAAAGCAGAGCTCTCACAGAATGCTGCAGAAAGCTGAAAGATTGCTCTGCTAAAAGCTTTCCAGCATCCACACCCTGTGAGCTCCCTCTGGATGCCCGCAGAAGATTGGGCAGCACCCCTCTCCCCGTAACCCCTTTCCCCATGCCCCAGCTCACCCTGCTCGATGGAGCCCGAGTCTTTGCCGTCCCACTCGATGTCCTCGCGGTGGGTGAGAATCCCGATGGGGATGACCCAGCCTGCGGACCTGCCCAGGCCCGTGTGGCACGAGGTCTTGCCCTGCAGCTCATTGATGGAGAAGCCTGTTCCCTTCTTCACAACGGCCACAGCGTAGTAGCTGGTAGTGGAGCCTGCAGGGCAGGAAAAAGCAATGAACCAGTGAGAAAAGGGGACTTAGGAACATTTTGAATCCTGGTAAACTCCTGGTTTTCAGGGAACAAAGTGCTGCACTTCCAAACAAGCAGTGATTTGGTCGAACACTCGTGGTTTTATCATTTGCTTGGACGTGGGCTACGCTGCCGACACTGAACTAATACTGCACATTACAGCTTAGAGTGAGTGACCTGAAAATGCTGTCACACTCAAGGTGCCACAGTGCTGTAAAGAACTTGGACAAATCTTTTTGGCAAGTCTCTTCTCAAATGCCACTTCCCATGGACGCCTTGTGAGACTGAAACTCTGTGTTTAGTCTTTAGAATTTTACCCAGGCTGTCACATGCTCCATATGCATAAAATGGCTGGGTTTTGGGGGTGGTAGAGACCTCAGCCTTCCATTTATTACCTTTTACTCAGCTACCTTGTTGGGAATGACTCTGCCATGTTTCTTTGATCCTGAATATTGCACACAAACAGGCTGAACTCCAGGGAAGAGGTCAAAAGACATTGGGAGCTTTGGATGTGGCCGGGAAATAGCATTGGTTTGGCTTCCAGGAGAAAGATGGGAGAGATGAAGGTTGGTGCAGTCAGTGAGTAGGGACAGAGCCATGGACCTAACCCAGAGCAGAAGGGGTGGTCACAGAGCCCTTTTTGTGCTTCTCTTCTTTTTTTCCTGGGGATTGCCTGCATTTCTTGCCTCAGTGATCTCAGCTGGGTGTCCCTCCCAACCCCTAGTACTGCTGTTGCCTCTCCAATCATTTTTTTTCTTTGAAATCACAGAACTTATCTGTGCCTCCTAGCTCCGTGTTTTACCCACAGAGTTCAAGGCCACTGAAAGCAGAAGATCCCTGGGACCAGCACAGTTTTTGTGCCACGCTTCAGGAGGACCACGATCTCTGCTGATGGGATCAGAGACCTTCACTGCAGCAAATGGCCAGAAATGGGGCACTGGATCCTGTGGCCATAGGTGATGATTCACATTTGGCTGAACTGCCCCCCACACCTTCCCCTCTGAGAGCTCAAAGCCAGGGGCAATATCTTGGACCCCCCACCAAAATACGAGGGAACTCTGTGTGGAAAGGATGGCCTGTGCACTCTCAGCCACTCTCACCACTTGGCCTAAAAACATTACATGGAAATGTACCTTCACTGTGTTCGTAGACCTCAGCAGCGATGGGCTTCAGCTTGTAGGGAGCAAGGCCTGCCTCAAAAATTTGACCTCCATCCAAGCTAATGGCATCTGCTTCGTTATTCTAAACAACAAAGAGATTTCATCAATTAACAGCAAGCAGGAAAAGCGCTTCCCAGAGTCTCTCCTGGATCCCTGTGTGTGATAGGGGGATCACAGGTAACAACCAGTGACTGAAACTCCATCTCCAGGTGTAACAGGCTGAATCATCCCAGCACAGGAATTTGCTGCCCACTCACCGAAATGGCCTTTATGCAGTCGAGGTACGATGCTTTCTGCAGGCAGCTGAAAGCAAAGTTCTCCTGCTGCATGTGGTCCCGCAGGCTATTGCATTTTTTCTCTTCTGCTGAGGATATTGTGCACCACCTGATGCTTGGCTTTTGGGGAGCAGCAAAACACAGAGCTGTAGAAAGAACCAGAAAGAAATTGTCTCAGAGAGGTAGAAAAGCATTGATTGGAGAGAAAGAGCATCTCTGTGAGCACAAAGTCAGTGGTTCCCTGTGAGCATAGCCTTGGGTGATGGCCATGTGCAGGATCTCCCAAGCCGTGGAGGAAGCTCCTTTCTTTCTTTCTTGCACTGTCAGGAATATCTAGGATCAACATTCCTGGTCCTGGACTATCCTGATTCAAGCAGCCAGGACTCACAGCAACACCCACAGGATTAGGAGGACAAATCCACACCCTTCAATAGAAATCAAGCTCAAGCCTTTGCAAAAACAGAGAGAAAAGTTGGAGCACTGAAGCAGTGCCTGTGCCAATAAGGCCAGAGGGGGAGCAGCTCTGGCCTGGCCGGGCTCTGTGCAGTGCAGTGCCACTCTCACCTCCTTGGCCGCTGAATGATCTGATCTCCTGAACTGTCTCTGTGCCTCACCTCCTCCACTGCACCCCATGGGAGATGCCACAGCACCACCCCAGTCCTTCCATGAGTCCCCCCACCAGTAAAGGCAGCTGAATGGTTGCTCTGGTGGACCAGAGCAAAGCAAAGGCCTCGGGTGGATGCAGATTTGTGTCTCCTCCAGAAACACGAATCCAGAAATGCTGGAAACTTGCAGTTCAAGGATGTGGCCAGCCTGTGTCACTCTGCCCCCTCCAGGCAGGGCTGTGCAGACCAAGAGGCCACTTGCACCACTCTGTCCCTCCAAACCCTCGATGGCACATTTCACCCAAACACCTCCAGATTAACCCATGTTTTTTCCATTTTCTATTTCACCTCAGAAACAGCCTCTCTTTACTTGATTTTTGAGCCTTCCAGTCGAGGTGCTGAGTTTGGCCACAGGGAGGATCCTTAGCCTCAATTCCTATAGCAATCACCTTTTTTTTCCTCGTATGTTTTTCAAATTCATCATACATTTTTCAAGTCTTGGCTGCACAAAGCCATGGTCACCTTAACCTAATGCTGGCAACCACCCTGCCTGGGGCAGAGGCTGGATGGGGACCTCCTGAGGGAGTCAGCCCAGCTGCCCTGGTGACACTGGGAAGGTAATGGGAGCCTGAGTGCCCTGGCCACTGTCACAGACCTTTTGGGTGACCTTTTGCTTCTTTCCAAGCAGGGGAGGAAGAGGAGGAACCATTAGAAAAATCTCTTCGCATGCTGATACTCAGCAGAGGTGCTGAAGGACTTCCTGATGCCAGAGGCACAGGGAGCACTTCCTGCCAGAAGCCATTAATCACCACCACACTTTTTGGGGGATCAGAAGAGACCCGCTGCCTGCTCCAGGAAGGAGATCCCTCTTTCCCTGCCCAGGCATCAGCCCCCAGGCCATCTGCAGGCAGCAGTCTCCTTGCCGCGGCTACCACCAGCCCGTTGCCTGCCAGAGCTGTGAGCAGCGGAAGAGGAAAGAATCACTGCAAGCAGAGCCAGCCCTGCAGCGGCACAAATTTGGCCATGAAACACGCAGGAGCCCGAGCAAAGTGCAGCTGCAGCAGCGGGACAGGGCAGCGCAGAGGCGGAGTGGGGAGCACACCGCATCTTTCATCGTTTAAGCTCTGTTTTATTGTCACTGCCCTGAGGTTTTACCAAACACATGCACACGCTTGGCAGGCAGGTCTCACAATAATTTCTCCCTTCTGGCTGAGCCCGTGCTCCTCTCCCAGCACAGCAGCTGGCCGGAGGACGCTTTTTCCCGTCACCCCGTCACAGGAGTGCGGAGCCTGTCCCAAGCATTCCCCTCCGCGGCGGTGGGAGCCGAGCATCCCTGCTCCTTGCAGGGCGGACATCGGCAGTGTGGGGAGCTGCAGCCCTCCCTGCAGCCCGGGCTGCCCAAAGCTGCGGTCAGTAACACTCGCAATTCCGTCCTCCTGGACGGATCCACGGCTGCCAAAGCAAGCACCGCTCTTTGCGTGCCGCCTTTTCCTTAACAGCTGCCCGGCTCTGGCACACGCCGCAGCTCCGAAACAGCCTCGCCTGGGGGAAGCCTGGGCTCCATGGAGGTTTTGACTTCCTTCCCCAAAGGCTGCTCTCAGCACACACTTACCCACTATCCCGAGGGACAGCACAGTGAAGAGTGCGAGGTTCATGCTGGAGCAGGGGTCGGGTGCCGAGGGGAGCGTGCAGCGGCCTTGGTCACAGACCGTCCCCTCCGAGTCTGTGATGGCTCTGGAACCGCTTTCTGCCCCTTTTATAGAGGAACAGCCTTGGCTGCGTTTGCAGAAGCAATGACCTAACACTGTTTGTCCTTCCTTGTTTCTCAATAGCTCCTAAATCGCCCCCCTCCCTGGATCAGCCCACTTTTAGGAAGCCTTTCACTTTGGCACTGAACCCTTCCGCAGGCGGGAGTCGGAGCAGGGCACAGCGCTTTGCATTTTACAAGGGGCTTCAGACGGAAAATTCCCGAGTTGTGACATTTGAATTCTCCTGCGGGCCGAAACGCCGCAGGAGGGGCTATTTCCTTTGTGCTGCCCACCCCCAGCCTTGCCCAGAACTAATCTCAGAAAGTCCCTGCTGGATCCAGAGCTGAGCTTTGTGCGGTTGCCAGTGGCTGCTGCTGAGGTGCCCGTCGCCCCTTGGCTCGCAGCACCGAGTGCTTGCTCGCTCCCTTGCGTGCTCCTGGCAATGGCAGTGGGGCTGAAAGGCAGTCAATGATTCTTACACGTGATCTGGCAAAAAAAGCCAGCAGCAGTGACCAGACAGCTCGGTAAGTGTCCTGCGGACAGAATGAAGCATCACGTTGCACTTTTGGTAAACTTTTGGGATGAACCTGTGAAGAAATGCTGAGATGAGCAATCAGCCTCCTCCCACTTCCTCTGCAAACCTTCTCCCTCCGACTGTGTCACTCCTGGCCTGTCCCCCTGGAGCCAGTGGGGCATGGCCGGGGTTATGAAGGGCAGCCTTTGTGAGGCTGTCCCAGCCTTCATGTCCCCATCTTTGCTGCCAGGTACAGGACGAGCTTCAGCCTTTGGCGCATGCACACAAACCGAGAATTCCCTGGACCATCCTCAGCCAGCCCCTGAGCCCCAACAGCATCCCCAGACCCTTGCTAGGGCTGGTCCACTCACCATGTCCACCCAACAGAAGCTCCAGGTTTGCTCTTGGAGGCCCAGACAGTTATGCCTTAGGTTTTAACTTTTATATTTTTCAAATCCTGTACTGCCCAGTATGTAACTCTGGAGTTTCCTGTTCCCTGTTCAGTGCTGCTCTCTGTGCTGGGCAGACACAACAAAGCCTCTCCAGGCCTGCTCTCCAAGGACACCCAGACCGTCCTGGGCCCAAAAATTATAAACCAAAGAGCCTCTGAGGGGGAAAGCTGAGGGAAATTCCATCATTAAACTGAAGCTTTAGTTGGAGAATTAACCCTGATCTGCAAATGAACCAAACCTATAAAAGTGTGAAGAACTCATGACCTCTCGTCCATCTCAGGGCCCATCTGGGCGGCAGCCTCTGGCTCCCCAGGGGTACCTTTGAAGGCCTTTCCAATAAATACCCACCTTTATTCCCTTTACTCCTGTCTAGTCTCTATTTCTAGGAGGCTTCTTAAGGCATCACCAGGAGGTCCAGCTCCCAGGCTTGCTTTCAAGAGCACGAGCCTCCCTTGGAGGGAGGATCTCCTGGATCCCCTGCACAGGTCCCTCTTCTCCTACTGCCTTCACTCTCTTCACAGCTGGAGGATGACTGGAAGCACCTGGCTTGGCTTTTGTCCCTTCTCCCAGCAGGCTCAGGGCGAAGTGACCTGTGGGTGGCTTCAGTACAGGTGGGAGCCCAGTGCCAGCTCAAGGGCTTGGTTCTACCAAGTGGCCCAGGGAAGGGTCACCCTCAGGTGATGACCACCTCCACCGTGGTACCAGGAGCCTGCCCTGCCTGAGATGAGTGAGAGGCACTTCTGGCCACGCTGATATTTCAGCATCATCTGCAGCATGTATTCCTTCAGCATGGCTGGTTCCTATTTCTCATCCCTTCATCCCCTGCTTTCCCCAAGAGCAGAATTTCTTGTGTCCAGTGCTTTTCCAAATACGCTGCAGCTCAAGGAGGACTGACTTTCTCCCACCTCAAGCCTCTCCTTTTTGAAGATCTCCTGTCCATATTTACTCCAGCAAGCTGTGGCCTTCCAAGCTCTTCTTCCACCGAGACAGGTAGATGCCACTGAAATCCATCCCCAGCTTCCTGTGGGTCTCACTGATCCCTGCCTCACTCATGGCAGCCTTAGCAACATCCCTATCCATGGGAAGAAGAGACACAAGGGCTTGCAGAAGACCATCCCACAGGGCTCTTCCAGAGCCTTCTGCTGATTTGTTCCAAAATGCCTCTTCTAACAGACATTTGAGAAATTGTAGGTGCTGCTGAAACAACAAAGACACCTGCACACATAAATATTGGTGGAAATGCTTGGACATACTGACTCCACAAGTAGTTACAGTGCTAGCCAGGTAAAGATACTTTTACCACATGACAGATGAAGGGGAAAGATGCAGAAGAGAGCTTGGAAAACATAAAGGATCCACTCAAATAACTGAAGAGCAGTTGCTGGAAGAGCCCAAACTATCTTTGCCTGGTGCACATGGTTCCCAGACCTTTTTCCATGGACCACTCACGGCTCCTCTCTCCCTTCTCACATTACTCTTGCATCCCAATGCCTGCTCTATCTGCTGAGAGCATGGCTGTGATGTGCTGATGGGATGGGTGGTTTTCACTTAACAGCTCTTCCCCTTGCTCTCCCAGATGGCATCAGGGTAAATCCAGGGGCTAAGGAAGAGGCTTGGATTGCAATACCTTTTGTGATGCCATGATGATTTTTGTCTTTTCTTTTATACCCCTGTTATACCTTTTTACAATTTCTGTATTCTTGGTGCTTTTTGCCCACATTCTTGGACTTGTTTGTTAAGCTGGGAGAGTGAACATTTCAGAAGCTTCATAGTGAGGGATCAGTGTGCCCAGACCCCAAGGTCCTCTCCAGAACACATTTTGTAACCTGAGATAGAACCATCCAAGGGAAGGTTCCTTGGGGAAGGGGGCTCACTTGAGCCTCTCACTGGGGAATTTTTGATAGATCTGCTAATTATTAACACCTCTAATGTGATCCCAGATCTTTTTTTTTTGGGGGGGAGGCATTGTGGGGTGCATGGAGATGCATTAGACCTGGACGTGGTGCACCTAAGGATCCTTAAAATAAATACCAAGGTAAAATCCCTTTTTTCCTTCTAATCATGTTTGGCTCTTGATTTTAAGACCAGGAAAAGGTTTGTACTCCAGCGACCTCCTGCATTTCCAGATGTCCAGCCACAGTTCATCTGGAACATCACCCGCCACATGCAGAGCTGCTCCTACACCTCCTTTTGGTGCTAGCAAATCCCACCTCTCTCCATGGTGGATTCCATTCTCCTCCTGGTGTGCATCCCTCTTGTGGATGCTTCTTCCACAGCTTTGCCTCCTGTGGCCAAGCCAGCAGAGGAGAAACTCTTCCAACACACAGCTTTCCTTGCAGGTACCCCATAGCAGAAGCACAGCAGGCCAGGGCTGTGTCCTCTGAACCACCTGGGCTGAGGGCTCAGGCCTTGATCTCCAAAGGACCCAACAGGTCTCCAAGGTGGTTCTTTCTGAGGAGCACAGCCCACCATGGGAAGCCTTGGACGGAAAAGGAAAACTGTCCTGGGTGGCCTCCAGCTGCAAAAAGCCATTCTGTTTGGAGTCCAGGAGGGATTAATTGTGTGGTGCAGTCAGCTTCCTCCCCTGAACATCCAGCAGACACCTGCTTTGCCAAATTTTGTGTTAGAAGATGCACGTTTAGTCACACGGGGGGTCCTGTCCTCTCACTAAATACATGCACCCCCCTCTGCAGGCTCTGGTCAGACCCGTACCTTGCTGCCTGGGTGCATGGTTGGTCCCAATCCCAGATGCCTGGCTAAGCTGAGATTGAACAGCAAAGGCCAGTTTTTAGTAACGCTGGAAATTCTTGTTGCCTTTCAAGGCAAGAGCTCCATGCTCTGGCTCCTGTGAGCAGGAGCAGCTTTACCAGAAAGGACAGAGCTCAATGTGTGCCCCTCAGACTTTGTCCCGCTTATCCAGAAACATCAACCCTTCCGTAGTGCACATCTTCATGGAACAATCTGAATTATTGTCACACATCCCAAGTTCGTTGCATTGCAACACTGCACATCCCGGCCGTTGTGTTTTCCAAAAGAGGATGCTGCTAAAAGTTACATGAACCATGAAGAAATACAAATTAACACACCCTCTGCCCAACCACGGGTCATTGGTGATGCATAAACACAGCTGAACCCTGGGGAAAGAATAATGCCAAGTGAAACAGAAGGTAAAATAATGCTGTTTATTTCCACATCTCCCTCATTACTGCAGGGCCGCGTGTGCGCACTGCGGTCTGTGGTTGAGATGAGGCTGCGCTGGAGTTTTGGTTGTGTCCCAAGGAAAGGCCGTTGGTTGCAGCTGGGATAAAGTTAGAGCTGGCATGGCTGTGTGGGAGCAGGCTTGGCTCTACCACAGCACTGGCTGCTGCCCATGGCACAGCTCGTCCCGGAGCCAAGGCAGCTGAGCGGGGCTGGAGCCCAGCCCTGGCTGTGTGCGCACCTCTGGAACACATCAAAATAGAGGGAAGTAGGGAAAGCTATGATCAAGGCACCTCACCATCACAGGTATCTCACCCAACTCTTTGAAGCAGTTATTTCCATAGAGGTGCTCCTATGCAGCTGTGGAAGCCTTTGGAGCTAATGTTGCTGTTCCCAGGGGTCACCAGGCTGGCAGCTGTAATGAAAACCCAGCTCACCTTGAGCGATGAAGGAGAAAATGCCCTGAAAACGGAAGAAAAAACCAAAGGAGAGTTAACTGAATCTCGAGGTGGGGTGGGCTGAGGGAAGAGGGCAATATACACCCACCAGGAGTTTGGGCATGTCCACAGAGTTAACTTGTTTCCCTCTAGAAATAGGAATTTCCAGTCTGTGGCTTGGAGAAGGCTGGAGCCTGCCCATGACAAGGATGTCAGTGTGGTCAGCCACAAAAGCTGGGCTCAAGTTCTTGACCTGTCCTGGCCCCACATGTGAAGGCAGCTGAAGGCAGGAGGAGCAGCCTGGTGGGAACACATTATCCCAGATCACCTCCTGTCAATAGCCATGGTGGGACAGAAGCTGAGGTTGGCACTCCAGTGGCAAAGGTGCCTCTCAGGAGATGGGAGATGGTGATGATGCATCCTGAATGGATGGGGAGCATCCCTGTGGAGGAAGATTTGGGGAGCTGATGGGTGATAAACTGGACATAAGCTGGCACTGTGCAATTGCAGCCAAGTGTCTGCTGGGCCACATCCAAAGCAGTGTGGGCAGCAGGACTAGAGAAGGGAAGGCTCTGGGGAGACCTTAGAGCCCTTTCAGTGCCTTAAGGGACTCCAGGAGAGCTACAGAGGGACTTTGGACAAGAGCATGAAGTGACCGGACAAGGGGTAATGGCTTCCCACTGCCAGAGGGCAGGGATAGATGGGATATTGGGAAGAAATTCCTCCCTGTGAGGGTGGGCAGGCCCTGGCACAGGGGTGCCCAGAGAAGCTGTAGCTGCCCCTGGATCCCTGGCAGTGTCCAAGGCCAGGCTGGATGGGACTTGGAGCAGCCTGGGCTAGTGGAAGGTGTCCCTGCCCATGGCAGGGGGTGGAATGGGATGGTCTTTAACAGTCATTTCAAACCCAAACCGTTCTGGGATTCAGTGTTCAGGCACCCAGGAAGGGCAGGGAGAGTCTGCAGAACTGGTTTACTTTGCCTGTGTAAGAACCTGGGGGAAATCCCAGCCTTCTTGCCTGATGCCAAGCCTCTCCTGGAAGAGGGAGTCACTCCTGCCCTGGAGCCCAGGTCAGCGTGGGGCTTGCAGCAGCTGTAAGCCACTGTGGGAGTGCCAGCTCTGAGAGCATGGCCTTGGCTGACCATGGACTGGGACCAGCTTGGCATTCCCCGTGACTCCCAAGGCCTGACAGATCCCTGGAGAGCTGTGCCTGGCTTTCCAGAAACAGGCTTGCAGGCCCTCTTTGGACCTGTGTGTCAATTTTGAGGCCATGCTCCAACTGCAGAGTCACTGAGCTTAGTTTATTTTTCAGGAAATGCCACAAACCTGTTTCCCCACTGGTTAGGAGAAATATTCGGTGTCAGGTTTTGACTGTGTTGCAAAATGCTGTTTTCTACCTGGGATGAGCCAAACTGGCCACTGGAGAGTTGGAGCTGATGTTGTTGAACCAATATTTGCTTCTAAGTATTGCTTCTAAGTATTGCCCAATTTCTGAACTGCACACGGCAAACAAAGAGCTCTCTGTGGATTTTAAGCCGCTCTTCCCGGCTTGGAGGGCTAAGCCCAGCTGCAGCCTGGGGCCTCTTGTCCAGAGCTGCTTACCAGGTCATACCATTCCAGATTTGCATTTTTAGGTTGGAAACGAATGGCAGCTCAACAGCCAGGTGCCAGCAGATCACCCCTCCGTGCCTTGCGTGGCAGCTCTGCAGGACTGCCCCACACCGTCCCCATGCACATCCCCCTCTCCAGCAAACACCAGCTGGCCCAGCAGCGCTGAGGAATCAGGTTCTCTTGACCTCCTTGCCCAAGCAGCCCCCCTCTAGCTCCCCAGCCCCCTTGCTGAAGTCAGCAGTGGTTTCTGCTCCGCCAGCCAGCGGTCCAGGCAAAACTCACCCTCTCAGACACGCAATTAGTGCCATTCCTCCTAATGAAGGATCCCTGTTTGCTTAATTAACCCAAAGGTTAACAGGATTACCAGCAACTCTGTGCAACACCAGGAGCTGTGATATTCCTGAAAGGATTTTGGAAGGGAAGGTGGTGAATTCCTGCTGAAGACACTCTTGCAAAGAGAGCCTGATAACACTCAGCCCTGCCTCCTGTGTATTTCCCAAAGACCTGTGGGAACAAACTGGTAAATACTGCTGCAATCTGGGAAAGGAATGGCAGGAGTGCCAGGTGCCCTGTGTGGCCACAGCACCCTCTGCTCCTCTCCTGCAGGACCCCAGGTCCCACGCCAGGGCACGCCCCAGGCAGTTGCACAACTCTTCTATCCACAGAGCAGCTGTGTCCAGCTCCCTGGGACATGCCAGACAGTTTCCACAGGGTGTGTTCCCACAGCAAGATGCTGGACCATCCCAGAGATGTGGCTGGCTGAGAACAGGAGAAAAAGTGGCTCATTTCCAGGAGCAGGGAGCTGTGGCTCTCGTGAGACACGGTGCACACAGCCAGGGATGTTGCCCTGCAGTCGCAGAGCCCAGGGCTCAGGGATGGGGACAGAGGCACCACTGTGGCAGAGCTGCTCAAGAAGACCTTGTAGTGAGAGGGGAGGAAGAGAGGAGGAGCACAAGGTGAACCTGGGGGTGAGCCACTGCCACTCCACCGCCATAGGGGGACACCCAGCTGGGTGCCAAAGGAGCAGGGGGACATCACTGGGGCAGGT
Organism: Rhipidura dahli; assembly: GCA_013399225.1. Lineage (NCBI taxonomy): Eukaryota > Metazoa > Chordata > Aves > Passeriformes > Rhipiduridae > Rhipidura > Rhipidura dahli. The sequence continues at coordinate 245,849 of VXAC01008820.1, forward strand.
GCTGGCAGGTGCAGCCAGGAGAGCAGAGTGATGCTCTCAGACTCTGAGCCTGTTGCAGAGCGATGCTGTGGATTTTACGGGACCAGGGGTCACTTTGCAAATGACTTTGCTGTGGGCACGAAGCTGCAGGTGGAGCAGGTAGCAGAGGCCAGCAGCCAGAAGGACACAAAGGAGAAGGCAAGGGGAGACACCAAGAAGGGAGAACTGGGGAACCAGTATCCCAGAGCAGCACCAGCAGTACCAGACCTGGGGCTGAAGCATCTGCTGGAGCAGCTGTCTCTGCTAGATCTGACTCACGGAGCAGGGACTGAACCTCTTCTTGTCCTCCACAGTCCCCAGGCAGCCCAGCTGGGCTGGCATGGCCACCCACAGCTGTGCCCAAGCATTGGAGCTGCTGGAGAGCTGCTCTGGCCAAAAATGAGATTTGGGCATTAAGTGAGCGGGAAAAGGGTCAGCTCACCAGTGGGTCAAGCTGAACTCTACCACTTGCTGTTCAACCCCTTTCCAGTTAGTTAATGTATGGTAATCATTAATTCCAAGCCCCTGTCCATGCGGGAAGCTTCACAATAGCTAATTTTTAATCTGTCACCACAACTACACACTGCTCCGTGTGTCCTGGTTGAAGCCACCTTCCCATTTAAACACTCTTACAGCCAATATAATTCCCTGCTGATTAATAGTGGTTGTTTTGACCAAAAACTCTGTTGGCCAACATTCCCTTCCACTCTGTAATTTTAAAGCAGCATTAAAGGGAATTAATGAAATAACACCTTAGAATAACAGCAAGGCTTAGTCTTTATTGGAGACCCTTTGAACTCTAGTTAAATTAATTTCCCTTCTGCTCTTGAGATTTTCGAAGACAGATCTGTCACAAGCCATGCAAACATCTCACCCTTTAGAGGTCAAGAGCTGAGTGTGACACCAGTGAGCAAATACTGGCCCCAGGATCTGGGAGGGCATCTTCTCCCTGCCAGCACTGGTGACCACACACACCAGGGAAACACCTGCCCTGCTCAGGGATTGCTGAGGAGCCCACGGGCAGACTTGACCTTTTGGTGCCTCCTCTCACTTCTGAGTGACAGAGGAGTTTGTTTCCTGCTCGCTGGTCAAGATGTTCTCATCAAGATAAAATCTGAGAGGGGTGGCTCCTCCCGGCCTCACTCCGGAGCCACCCGGGGCTGGCACAGCCTTGAGGCACCGCTGGACCCTGGCTCTCAAACAACCTCGTCCTTTCCAGTAATTACTGTTTTGCAATGTGGAAAATAATAAAAGTCTTGGGACTGTTAAGAGCTCTGGGATGAGAAGAGAGGGGGGAGCAAAAGGCCCAGCTGAGCAGATTTCAAACCCCCTCCTGAGGGCTTTTAGACTCCCGTGGCATTTTAATCCTCATTGCATTTCCAGCTGCAGGGATAAAGGAGCAGAAAACACAGGCAGAGATGGGAGGGCTTCAGGACACAGGTCTGGCTGGGGCTGGTCTCACTGAGGGAGCTCTGGGCTGGAGTTGACAGGAGGATTCAGCAGCGCCCTCCCAGAGCCCCCCAGCAACATCCACTGGGTCCGTGTCCCCACACTCTGCTCATGTGGGTGCTGTGGCACCAGGGAATGAGGTGGCAAAGCCCAGCTAAAGTGTGATGTGGCTCTAACAGCTCCTGAAAACTGTTGCAAGAATAAGGAAGGAACCAGAAAAATTCTTGCTTCAGATGCTTTGTTGAAAGTTGCACAAGGTGGAGGGACGTGTCTGCACTCTGTAGGTGTCATCACAGAGTCCCAGAATGGCTGGGCTTGGAAGGGAACTTAAAGCTCATCCAATCCAGCCCTCCTGCCACTGGCAGGGACCATTTCCACTATCCCAGGTTGCTGCAAGCCCTGTCCAACCTGGCCTTGGACACTGCCAGGGATGGGGAGTCCAGAACCTCTCTCATTATTGTCATACAGTGATCAATCACCGGTAATGATCAGTTAAGTTCTAGGCAAGGTATGAGGAGAGATGGCTTTATTCCACTGCAATTCCCTCTGAATTGCAGTAGGAACGGAAAATGAACTCCTTTTGAGGAGTCTGCTCACTGCCAGGAACTGAGGGTCTCAGCACAGCCATGCCCACAGCCTTGCAGGACCTGAGCTGATGTCTGTTGTTCCCCCCCCTCAGCAGAGGCTCTTCCCTTGCACTGCACACCTCTGACCACCAACATCCTCCTCCTGTCACCCACTGCAGGCAGCAGGTCCTGCCACACCTGCACCAGGTGGAACCTGAGGGACAGAACAGCCAGAGAGTGCCAGGGCCACGTGCTGGGGGCAGAGAGGGAACGAGCCTTGGAGAAACACTGGCCAGCTGTGAAGAGACACCCCTTACCAAAAGACATCACCTGCTCCCACAGCCCCATCCTCCCTCATTTCCAGCCTCACTGGGACCTGCACTGAAATCTTCTGGGAGCCTGTTGGTGCTCAGCTGATCATTCCCTGCCTGAGCAATGCTGGAGAAGCACTGCTCCCCAGCTCCACCACAGCTCTGCCCCTGCCTGGCCACGGCCCTCTTAGTCCTGACCCCAACCCGCAGACAGACACCACTCCTCAGCCAGACCTTGGACCTGCCTGGTGGTCCCCAGGCTGTCTCCAACCCAGATCTGTCCCCAGATCTGATCCCAGCCTCAGATCTTCCTTGTCACCACTGGATTCCCAGGAGATCTGGACTCTGAGCTGAGCCCAGCTGTTGTCCAGGGCCCATCCTGCTCACCTTGGATAGAGATGGTGGGGGACAAGGATCATGCTGGGGTCCCCATTCCTTTGGAAGCAGTCAGCCCTTGTGGTACCCTGGCACACAGGAAGAACACAAAACTCTCTCTGGGTTAGACCAAGGAATGGGGAAACAGGACCCCAACTCTTTGTAGGGCTTTGATCCCATACCTCAATCCATTTCCATCCCACTTTATCCTGGGCAATGGTTACTTGCATGCAGCAGTAGGATTTTTCCATCAAACCAAACGTTTCTACTGAGTCCTGGCTCTCACAGGAGTCCCACAGCCCCATGCTGACATCAACACCACCCTCAAAAACATGCCATGGAGACATAACATGAACAAACAGCAGGAAAAGCTTTGTGGAGATCCTGTTACAAACAAGATTTTTGTTCCTTTTGCACATTCTGTGAGGTGGGAAATCCCCTAGAAAAGACTGGGCCTTTAGTCAAGGTCATCAGACTTGTGTAATGACCGCAAGCTTCGGGGAAGTTGGAGCCACTAACCTGTCTCCTTCCTTGTCTACCACGAGGGATGCCAGCACAGATTTTCAGAGCACAGCAGCAAGCAGTTTCCCAGGGGAGAGCTTTACACCAAAAGAGCCATCAGCTTTTTGCTCATTAGCATAATATTTCCATTAGCAACTCTTGCAGGCTCTGGCTGTGACAGAGGACTCAATAAACTGGAGAAGACAAAAGAAGGCAGCAGGTTGTGCTGGTTTAGCCCCTAAAAGTTAAACTGAGCTGCCTCTCTCATTCCAGGGTGTTGATGCCTTCAGAGGGTACTTACAGCAGGGGTAGCATGGAGTATCTCATGTTAAAGGGCACAGGTGGTGGCTCAGAGGTTATTCCCACCTTCAGCAGTGGAAGCTGAATTAAAGGATTAACTGCAAGTCGAGCTGTCCTGGTCTTAAGGAGAGACATGGGCACCTGGAGCAGTTCAGGGCTGCGTCTGCTGTGCTCACAAATGCCAAAGTACAGGCTGCTCATTTGTCCAGCAGCCACGGTGCTGTTCCTCCTGGTCACAGGTGACCGGCCAAAAATAAAAGAGGTGTAAGCAGAAAGGGCACTGGGGGAACACAGAGGATGTGCCATGGCCAGAGTCCTGTGGCAGGCACATTGTCCCCAGCTGGGGCACCTGGAGTTCGGGACTGTGGCCAGCTCCTGTTCCAGCTCCTGGCAGCACTCAGTCTTGGCTTGAGGGGACAAACCAGGGAACAATATCCCAACCCAAACCTTGGATATCATCATCTCCTGAAGGATTTCAGTGGGGTGCTGGGTCTGCTCAAGTCATTTTCCTGCATCTGCAGTCCTTTTGGCTGAGCCAAGACAGGAACTCCAGCTCTTGGGCACAAGACACAGCCCTGCCCCGGGAACAGCACATACAGCTGGATTGCTCTCTGAACTCTAACACACAGCAAGATTCCCAGTTTGGATTCCCAGTTTGAGGAACTATCCCCTTTTCTTTCTTTTTTCTTTAACTCATCCCTTACTCATTTCACAGTTGTCAAACTCTCATGTTCATGCACCTCCTACTCAGAGACTTTGACAGTGAAAGGGAAGGCAGGGAACATGCAGAAGGTCATGATTTGTAAGATTAGTTATGGTTAAGGAGTAATGTAAAGGTGGAGAACAGTTTTATGCACTATCTCCTGGTGTTGGTTGTTCAAAGGAAAATAATTCTCCCAGACTGACTGACAAACATCTGGAAAGAGACACTTCCTGCACCAACAGAAGGACAGTGGTCCAAAGGTCTCTGAACAGTGATATCCATTCCCTAGGGTGCCAGGGAAGTTCTGGAAGGGCATCATGCCCAACCCTCCCTGGAGCTACCACGCATGGGAGCACACAGACCACCCCTCAGAGATGCACTGCAGACTCTCTGAGGCTGGTGGAAACCACCACAGCTACACAGACACCCCGAGATCTCTTCCACTCCTTGTGAGCTGCCCTCATATCTGTCATGCATCCTAAGACACTTTAAACCATGTGGCTTCCCCTTTTTCCCCTTCCAATGCCAAACAGCCCGGAGCGCTCCAGTCTCTCTCTCCCGGGGCTCAGCTCCTCATCTCGTCACTTCTCCCCAACCTGGACCTGCATTCCCCTTACTCAGAAACTGCCTTTTCAAAGATGGGATCACCTGATGGGAAGAGGACGCAGCTCCTGTAGGGATGTGGTGTCCCAGCTGATTGTTTGCAACAGTTTCTACTCCATTCTTTCCTGCTTCCCAGCCGAGCTTTGCTGGGTGAGCATCTCCAGCACGGGTCTGACAAGGGAAGGATGTCTCATGATCGGTGCCAGACACTCCCCCCATGCCGGCACACACCTCTTGCTTTGATCCAATCTGTGTGCCATCTGCACTCCCCCAGCCTGGTTTTGCAGGGAATTAGTTGTTTTCCTAAGTATCAGCTCTTGCCTCCTTACAGCATCCCAAGGACAGGCACCAAAAATGCATCAACTCCACCCAACTCCACATCTGGTGGGACAGAAGCCCCTCTGAGCAGTCCTGCCAGCTGCCCGGGGTCAGGGTACTGCAGAAGATACAGAAGATAACTGTGAGGAAAACAAATGAGGCAGCAAAGATAGAAATAACACTTATCCCAGGGAAGCTGTGGCTTGCCCTGGATCCCTGGAAGTGTCCAAGGCCAGCTTGGATGGGGCTTGTAACAACCTGGGCTAGTGGAAAGTGCCCCTGTCCATGGCAGGGGTGGGACTGGATGGGCTTTGAGGTCTCTTCCAACCCAAACCATTCTGTGATTCCATGACAAATGGCCCAGAAGAAGATCATTCCTCTGGCCCACAGCAGAGAAAAGGATCCAAAGCCAAGGCAGCGGAGGTGAGGGGAGCAGAAGTTGTAATAGGTGATTCCTGGAACAAAGTTCAACCCACCTGGGGCCTAAATGAGTCCCATCTGTGCAATCAGCAGCTGCTTGCTCAGCAAACACTCCTACCCCAGCCCCGCTGCTGCTGCCACAGCCTCGACAGCATTTTCAGGGAAGGGGATGTTTTAACATCTGCAAAGAACTGGTATTTGGACCACTTATGCAACTGTGGGGTGCGGTGGGGGGGATGTACCTTCACACACAGCCCCAGGGCACCCCATCCCCCTCCCTGAACCCACAGTATATCAGGGACTCCATCTCCACCTTCTTCAGCTCCTTGGCTTTCTGTAGGACCCTGTTCAGTTCCTGTGGGACAAATGTGCCCTCAGAGCCCATGGCAAGAGAGAGATCTCTCCAGGCCAAAGAGCCAGATGAGAAGGCACATCAGGGGAGACAGGGCAGGAGGAAGGAATGAAGGCAGCCATGGACCTGGTGCAGGGGCAGAGTGTGTGTGGGCAAACATGGGGGAAGGCAAAGAGTGGATTGTGCTCCTCTTCCTCACAACATCCACCTCAATCTGCCCTTCCCCTCCGGCCCCAGAGCCCTGCATGGAGCACCCACTCTGCTCCTGAGGCCACAGCTCTCAGTCCCCAGCCCCTGTCATGACTCTGATGAGTCACAGCTCTCCTCACACATAAACTCTGGACCCAAATCTGTCCCTCTGAACCTCCGACCCTCTGCTGCCAACAAGAAATGGCAGCGGCAGCCTTGGCCCGGCACGTAGTGCTGTTTGCACAGCCCTTGCTCAAACACAATGGCCAGAGCTGCCTCTGCAGCCCCCCCAGCAGTGCCACGACCTCCCTCTGCCCGTGGTGGGATCACAGTGGAGCGCTGTGCACCTCCACCTCAGCTTCGGCACCCGCGCGAGCTCGCCGTGGCCACGGGGGCCGGGCTCCCCTGGGGCTCGCCTTGTCACTCCTCCACTGACCCCCACTGCCTCACAGGGCACTGGCACCCCAGTTAGGTCAGCTACTGGAGCTGGATATGGTAATCAACCAAAAACCGTGGTTTATAGTTAATTAATGAACCATATGGCTAATGGTTTAATTAACCATAAACAATGATAATACCGTACAGTGGGGCTCAGTTGGTCTGGGAAAAGATGACAGTGACTTGGCCAGTGTCCAAGCCCTGGATACCCTCTGTGTCAATGCTGTCCTGAAGGCAGGAAGGGATGGGAATGTGGTTTATCCACAGCCTCTATGCCAGGAGAACCAAGCAGGGAGCTTGGGAGCCTCAGCTGGAGCCTGACCTGCAGCACCTGAATGAGCAGACACTCCCCATTGACACCTTGAACTGCCCCAAAGCAGCACCATCGCATGAAAAAGCCTCAAAAATTAATAAATCATTAAATAGCTAAATAAACTGATCCATCAGCAGGCACTGGGTCAACAAAGGACCCAGTAGGAGCTTTGAATCCAGTCCTGCTGGAGACAGGAGGACAGGCCACCCTTACCTTTTGGGTTCTTTATGTGTGTGATGGAGCAGTTGTAGGAACAGAGCATCAGCTTTTCATTCATTGTTGAGGGTGTCACACACTCGCCTGTGGGAGCTCCAGGGACCAGACCACGAAGCTGGTGGGACCAGCACAACTCAGACCTGAAGGACTTCCTGTGGGGATTTGATTTAAAACTCCTTCCTTCTTAGGATGAAGATGGTGGTGGTGAAGGAGCCAGGCCACAAAAGACCCGGAAAAGCAAAGATATGAAGTGAGGCTGGCTATGAACTTTATCCCCTTTGCAGGTTTCTGAGGCCCCAGAATTAAAGTTCTTGCCCTTAAAGCATGTCAAGATTCCTCCACTGCAACTGAGGATAGAAAACACAAAACTCAGGGGCTGTTTTTTCCTACAAAAAGTAACTCTGAGCAGGAAATACTTTGTTGTGCCTGTTCCCTGGGCAAATACCTGGATTTCCATGCTGCTTTGATGACCCCTGCAGGGACAAGCAGTGAAGGTCTTCAGTTTTAATTCCTTTCTAACCTAGAAGTGTGTGGTGTGGTCATGGGCACTGCCTTGGGCTCTTGCTGGGCTTGAGAGGAGGATTCT
>VXAC01008823.1:0-34464 GCA_013399225.1 Rhipidura dahli
CACTGAGGCAAGAGAGATGACTTTGCTGAATATAGACTTGGTCTCTGTGGTCAGAGACAGAGCCCTTGAGGTTAAAATAAAAATAAAAAAAATCAGAGAATGTATTTTTACCAAATGAAAATTAAATGTATTGTGGTCTCTCATTCCCTTTAAGAGTAGAGTTGCATATACCTGAAAACCAGGTTTGTAAAGGAAAGGCTTCCAGACACAACAAGAATGATAACAGGCGCCACTTTTTTGAAGGCACTGATAACAGTCCAGTTTAAGATGGTTTTCTTTCATTGTAGTCACATGCAATTTAAACCAGCTCCATACTTTCTTTCTTGTATCAGATTCATTGTGATTTTTTCCTTCTAGGAAAATATACGTTATTGTTTTATATTTATGTTTCTCATGAGTCTGCAGTATCTTTGTAGCCATTGTTACTCTCAAATTAAATTTATCAGTCATCGAAAAGATGATGGACAGCATGGTCTTGGCTGAAGAGAGTTACGTTAAAAATCAAAAAGCATGGATTCTTTTCTATCAACATCTATTACTTTTTGTTGAATGCATTTTATTGGCATTTGAGTAGTACCTATGTATTTTATTGGTCATCATATTAATACTTTTTTCTTTGGTTCTGCCAAGAAACCCACTCATTCTAATTCTTAATGACAGCACCTTACATGTTCATTTATGTCTTTTAAGTTATGCACAGAAAACAAATTGTCAGTGAAAAATCTTACCTTACCATTCTCTTTTTCCCCCCCTTCTCTCTTCCTCAGCACAATTGAAACAGTTTCTTTAGTTCAGTAGTCCTGGAAACAAAGATAAAAATTGTCTTAACAATTCTGATAGCCATCAGTTGTTCAGCAGACATTAGGAGACTGTCTTATCTCCTAATTACTCAGGAAAGCACAAGTTGCACTTTCAAGGCTTTCCTGAAATGCAGTGAATTTTTATTCTATTTTGGTGCTAAATCCATCTTTTGGTTCTAGAGAAGCAAGAAGATGGTAGAAAAGTCTTCAATGGAAACCAGTATGCAGCTTCCTGACCAACAGTTTTTGAAGTCTGTGTTCCTGAAATCTGACTTCATTAAGGGTAAATACAAACAGCTACAGAGCTGCAGTGCAGTCATTGAAGGTCCCCTTGAGTCTGTGCATCGTGATATATGATGGTAATGGGAGAGCTAAAATAAAGTGCTTGTAAATCCACAATATAAAATCACCACATGAAAGGAAAAGACCTGGAAGATTTAAGAGTCTGTAGGAGCAAAACCTGATGGCAAGTGTGTTTCATCACTCTCAAAATCTACAGTAAAATTTAAAAAATTGTTCTCATGAGGTGATAGGAAGGTGAAGGTTTAAATGTGTGGAGAGAAAGGAAGGAGGTGGTAGGGATGGTATAAGTTTCCTGCATTGAGTGATTTGGCTCCTAAGAAACTGTGTTGAGTGATGAGGAAGGGAGAAGGAAAAATGGGGAATTCTATTCTAGCCAATAGAACATTAAGGAAAAGCATCACATGAACAGCTCATTCTCTTGCAGCTTGATTACTCCCTGCTGAATGTAAGGGCAATAAATACTGCAAGGTTTTCAGAAGAGAATGCACTGAAAATTTTGTTCCAGGAACCATTCCACTCTTTCATCAGCAATGCTTTGTGCTGCACGTAAACAGTTGCCGGGAAAGGTAAAGTGATAAAAAAAGGTTTAATTTACCAATGAAATAATTTCATGGTTAAGGCTTAAAGAAATTCTGGTCTGAGACAGTATTTTGAACTAATGCCAGCAGGTTTCCTTCTTCATAGTCTAAGAAGAGCCACCTTGTTCCTGTGTTCACCTATTGTCAGCTTTTGGGATAGAAACATGCTCTAACAGGATCTAAACCAGACTCTACTAAACCTGAATATGGTGGGCTTTTGTTCTGCTATTTCTGAACAGCCTGTTCTTATGAGGAAAAGTTCTTCTCTGAAAGGAGATCTAGGGAACTTCCAGGCCATGCTTAGATGGGAATGAAACAAGGCTGAAGTACAATAGGGAAAAATAAGGTATTTGCTGTATTCTTTATGCTCACATCTTTCTGAACAAGTATCTGTGCATCCAGAAGAAGTCAAATTAACCATTTGGTCTTGCCTTCTTTATTCCTCCTTACTTGGATAAAATGTGTAACAATGAGCATGAGGGAGGCTGGGAAGTGGCAGATGTGAGTTGCTGTCATGCTTCCCATCCCTTGCAAAAGTGTGGCATAACAGTATGTAAAGGCCTCTAATTGTTGAGTTGAGATCTTCAACATGGCTGTCTTGCCCTTATGACACTCCAGGTTATAAAGGATGGGTATCCACACTGTCACAATGTTCCTTTCTCAGTGATTCTTCCTGCAGACGAGTGTGATGAAGCCAGCCTGAACATTTTTCTCAGCATTTACACCCATGAAACACAATGACAATGGAGCAGATGCAGCCTTTCTCTGTCTTTATGAGATTTGACCTATGATTCTTAAGAGATCATCCTGACTTTCCAGTCTGCCCCTCTTCCTTGAAGGCTTCCTGCTCAGATTTGTTTGATCACTGAATGCATTTTCCAGATATGCTTTTTTTGCTTTTATTTCCCTTCTCCCCTCTCCTTCCTCATGCCTGAAACGAAGTAATGAGGGGGAAGAAATGGACTATAAAAGAAACACAAAAGCAGAGATTTGCTGAAGGACTACAGTGAGCTTAAGGAGCCTCAGGTAAGAATGGAGTAATTGGACAATAAAATATTGTATGATTTCAGGATATGATGTGACAAGCATTCATATGACCTTCAATTATACATGTTCGAATACTTCTCTGTCTTTGACCACCATTCTTCTGGAACCTCCCTGTGCACCATTTAGCTCACAGAGAAAGAGGCTTTGTTCCTTTAGGCATACAGGGGTTTCTCAGATACCCTTCAGCCTGTGCTTAGGAGGAAGGGAGGACACATGTTTGCAGCCTGTCCTAGTCACATAGCAGGTTTGTGACTGCTCAGTTTCCTCTTCCTCTCATGTGGTTTTTACACCTCTGTGTCCAGTCCAACTCTTCTCAGCTCACCAATCTTCCTGAACACATGCCCCCTTGGCTCCTTGAGTTCCACCCCATTCCAGGAAACAGCTTTTGGTTTTAGAGTTGCTCAAGATGAGTATTTATCTTCTTGCAAAAGGTTTAGGCTACCGTAATACTTAGCTGAAAAGATGGACAAGTGAAGGGATTGGGAATAAGACCTAAAGAACACATGACTAATGTAGTGCCTGAGATCTTTCTGATTTGTTGTGTATTTCTTAACCAGGAAACATAGAACCTCTTCCTTTTCCTCTTTCTGAATCCTCTGTTTAGGCTGAAGGAAATCTCTCTGCAACACAGGGTTGCACACAATGTGAGAGTCTCAAACCTCTGTGACTAATGCAGATGCAGGGGATGGGAATTCCTTTCTAATCACAACGTGAAATCCACAGCAGCTTTTAAAAAAGCATTCTTTGAGCTAGGTTGATTAGTGCTACTCTATTTTTCAGAAATGTCTGAGAAGCAGACTGTATCTAGAATATTTTAAAGTGTGTTACTCTTTCAAACTGTATGGAGTATCTGAAATATGTTTTGTATATGTGTAATTACATATAACACCAAATATGAGATGCATCATATGGATGTCTCTACACTGGGTCAGTCACATAGGACATTAATTTTCTTAATGTTTCTTTTTTTTCTGTGGAAGATTTTATTTTACATACCTTTATAGAGCCTGTAAGTATTAGGCATAATATTTCTCTTTTTTTTAAATTAGATTTACAGAAATCTCCTGACATACATACATCATGTCACATAAATCAATTTTGAATACACATCTTAAGACAAGTTTTGTCCAGATGTAGCTAATGTGGCGTAATAATGACAATTCTTCTGTGTCTTCAGGAAGGAAAAACCTTCACCATTTATTCAAAACTATGGAATTTAATTCGTTTTTCTGAGCACCATATGTCATTAGTAAACTTAAAATATCCACTGGAAGTGCCTACCTCAGCTATACTGCTGTGTCTCTGTGCTGTCCCTGAACGTTGAAAGAGAGCTGGAGTCCTTTTATGGTTTGTACAGAGACAGAGTACAGCTGTAAAGACTTTAAATCAATGAAATTTGCAGCCACTTGAGCAAGCTGCATACCTTCTTTCAGTGGAAGAGAAAAGAAAGCTGAATGTTGTCTTGATTAGAAGAACATGAATCGGGAAGATCTATAGGAAGTCAGTAGTAGCTGTTGTCTCCTTTCCTGTGACTGAAATGCCTTTAAAAGAGGTTTATTTGTATCAGATAAAACACAGAGTGTTAGGGTCCTGCAGAAGAACAGAAGACATCCTGGGAACAGCACTTACTTCTGCACCAACACCATGTATTGTTTGAACCTTTGGCACAGGGAGGCTCCTCTCCCATCTGGGGAAGGCGGAAAAAGCACAACCTAGAATTTTTCATGCACAGCAAGAAGGTCTCTTCCTCCTTTGGGTATCATTCCAAAAGTCTTCTGTTGCATCACCTGTTCCCATTGCAGAATCCTCACAGTGGGGTTGAGTGCAGGATGCAATCCACTCTGCCTCACATGCCAGCCATTGTACTTGCTTTTAATTTTATTTTATTTCTTTTTAATACTCATCTTTCTGTGGCTTTGACTCTGCCATAAATATTTATAGGCTTTTGGATTTCTTTTTGCTGTAAGTGATTGTTTTTAATCAGTATAAGCTCCTGGGAAGTCATCAGTCCAGAAACCAAAGTGTACTTTTTCCCTATGTATGATAGCAAAAGAGGAACATAGGGATCTGTTCCCACTTCTCAGCTAGGAGTCATTTCCTTTGCTCTCTGTACTAATGCTTCTCAGACCGAGGCCAAGAAAGCTGTGTAGATTTTATAACTGCACTGCTGACCCCCATAAATAAGTGAATATGGACAGAGATGTTCTAAGTTTTATCCTAGTGAACAAGGAACAAAGAGGAAACTAGTGACCATCATCAGAGTAGGTACACCTTAAAATCACGGAATGCTTGGGGTTGAAAGGGACATTACAGATCACCTGGTTTCAATCCCCCTGCCACAAATAGGGACACTTTCCACTAGATCAGGTTGCTCAAAACCCCATCCAACCTGGTCTTGAACACTTCAGGGATGGCATATCCACAGCTTCTCTGGGCAACCTGTGCCAGTGCCTAACCACCCTTACAGGAAATAATTTCTTCCTTATATCTATCTAAATCTAATCTCTTAAGAGTTTAAAGTCATTCCCCTTTGTCCTATCTCTACATGTACTTGGAAAAAGTCCCTCTCCAGTTCTGTAGACCCCCTTTAGTCTCTGGAAGGCCACTAGAAGATCATATTGAAGCCTTCTTTTCTCCAGGGTGAACAATCCCCTCACCCTTTCCTCATAGGAAAGGTGTTCCACAAATTATCTTTGTGGCCTCTGGACTCCAACAGACGTTTTGTCCTTCCTGTGCAGAACCCCATCACTTTCATGATGCTGATTCACGGCTGAGCAGAAGCAGTAGCCTCTATATGCCATCCATGATCTTTTAAACCCAAGGTTTCCAAGTCCCATGTGCCACCTCCATGCTCCATACCCACACTGTGGTTTAGACAGTGCTGCCCCAGGCGTGGCTGCCCCATTGTTGATCTGCTGATAGCAGCATTTTGTTACTGCTTTGTTCACAGTACCAACCACAGAAATTTACAGATGGGGTATAAATACTGGACCCCCATTTTCACCCCAGAGTATTCTAGTGGGAGGTGGGAGGAGGGTACATTGTAGCAGCCATTGCTTGGGGGAAAGAAGTGATAGTATGGGAATGGAAAACCAGAGTTCATACACGTGCTGCTGAGAGCTTGTCCCAGGGCCAGTACTCCAGGCTTTTCTGAAAGGGTCTTGTGGACAGTACTAGCACAGAAAATTAAACCTGGGATCCTTTCCCTAAAACTTTTCATCCCTCAGATACATCCTCTTCCAACACATTTTTCGTTACGTCTGTAATATTCCAAGAGAGATAGGATTCATATTGATCACAGCTGTCTGTTTCTTCACGCTTCCAGAAGCCACACGTTCATCTCCAAAACAACACATCTTCCATGACATTATCATGGGGATTTTCACGGTATTTGTACTGATCCGGCTGAGGATGATAAACCCTTTGCAGTGTTGTCTTCCTGCATGAAGGCCCTAAGTTTCTAGAGATGTTCTTGCAGGTTGGGTACAAAATAGCCACTGTGGTGACAGATCTTGAAAGTCTCAGAGATCTGAGCTAAAAGGCAGATCTGAATTTTGTCAAATCCTCACTGCAGTGATTGAACCATTTAGGCATTTGTAGAAATATTCCTATGACAAGACTGCTCATCCTGTGTTGTCTAACGCATTGCAGTGCACATGGATAAGCAGCTGTTTGAACTCATCTTTACTCATATCTCTTGCTGCAGCTACCACTGTAGACAATTTAATCTAACTTACAAAAGGAAAAGATTTTAATGCTTCAAACAGTGGTTGGTGGTGCTTTCTCCCATCTCTCTGAGAAGGGCAATCATTTTGCTGTAGATAATGTGAATGGTACAGTACAGTAAGTCTTATTGTGTAAAACTGTGTAGCTCCACCTGACCTAGATCCCTAGAATCCCTCTCCCTGCATGTGCAAGTGCTCCTCATGCTAATGAGGAAAGCATGCTCCTTGGAGAGGAAATACACACATCATGCTTCACATCTTAAAGTACTCAAGATGTTTTTTTGACATGCCGGAGATAAATAGCAGGAGGAACAAATGCATCCAATACTTGATGAGGTACCATACTACTTCTTGATGAGATGCCATAATATACACAAATCCATTATCACTCAGCTGTCTTCCACTACACATGCTCAGACTATCAATAATCACACTTGGTTTGGATTTCTGGGTAATATCCTGAGTTGAATTCAAATACAAGTATAACCTGGCACTAAGACTTTTTTCCTGCATTACAGGTAAAGCAGAGCTAATTCAAAAATGTGTTGGATTCACTGAGAACTTTGAAGCATGTATCTGTAACTACTTGCTGCAACTGTTTTGTTTTTTTTTTTTTTTTTTAAGTTTTACACCCTTCTTCTTCTCCATTTTTCCAGCTTTGACTTAGGAAAGTACAAAGTAAGAAGGTAATAATTTAATTTTCTTATATTTATAAGAAAATTGAAAAAAAAACTCAGCATAAATTTAGTATTACTTTATTTTTTTATGTGGTCTGGCCTTGGTCAACTGCCTTTGAAAAACAAACCAACAGAAGCTTGATTAGACTCAAAGGTCATGCTAGATCAAGAATCATAGTTAAAGAATTAAAATAAATGTAACAAGCCAAAACTATTATAAGCATTTTAATGAAGTAATAGAATTCAAAAGAAAATAAATTATTGACTGGCAGACTGAGCACTTGGAAACTTGCAGCTGGCAAAAGAAAAGAAGCAAATGTGTTCTTTGGAGTATTTTAGATTCATAGATTACTCCAGTAGTTTAGAAATAGGGCCTGTAATAGGAGCTGTAGTCCTTAGCCAGTGCCTAGCTGGTACTTTTGTTTTCCACATTGCCAATGAATCAGGAGGAAAACACCTCAACTGCACTGCAAATTGCTGTGGGGCTTGTACTCATGTTATTATTCTTGCAAGGTTTGACTCCTGATCTACCTATGTGTGGAAAACTCATATTCATGCCAATGAACGCAGATGTGAGAAGAGTGCTATATTTCACCTAATTTCTGTATTGAGTAAAACAGAAGAAAATTTGGTTATGGTATTTGGTTAAAAGTGGTATGAACTAATCGCTGTAAGAAAACATCTCAGTCTGAATGTATATACTACATTCAAAGAACTACCCATAATTATCTGGAAATGGACATTATTTGCAAGACAGATGGATAATACTGCAAAACCCTTTCATGGGCTGACAGCAAAAATAATAAACCAACCTGACGGATATTCACAGGTCGATCTCCTGCAGTCCTATTTTATTGTGTGAGCTTGTCTTTCCCGCAGTACTGCTGCATCCAGCAGAGCACAGGATGAGCAGTATTCCATGAAACTGCTGAGATTCCTTTCCATTTGTTACTCTTCAGTATAAGATTATGCCTCATTTACTCCACACTATATGAAGTTTCCACAGAAGAACCCTGTTTATTGTTGCCCATCTGATTCTTACTCTAACAGTATTTGCGCACATCTTCAACAAGAAAAAACTCCACCTTAGCTCCCAGTTTGGAGCAAAAAAGTAGTATACACATTTTGCAGAGAAAGAAGAGATTAAGCCATTCTCTTGGTATTATAAAAGGAGCAAAGGCCAAGGGCTCAAAAAATACCCAGCTCTCTCAGATTACACTCTAGTGCCCTAATATCTTCTGTGCTTGGTGGCTTAAATCACTATTGCTTGTGGTCTCCACAATGAATGTAAGTGTACTAAGACTAGTGAACATCATTGCAATACAGTGCTAAGTCTGGCACTCCCTGCTGAGCAAGGAGCTTCCTGTGAGCACCATGGAACTCAGTGGGCTCATGTAGCAAAAACCCAACAGCAGGGCTAAGATCACTTTGGGATTTAATGGCTGTTTCCCAAAGTCACTGGGACAGACTCAGAGTGGTTATGTTGAATTGTGCAGTGGTAGAGGAAAGAAATTCTACTTGGTAGCTCTATTTCCTGGGTAAATATTGGACAGCAATCTGGAGAAAGGACAGCAGTGAAATGATAGACTTGATTCTATGATTCATCACTGAGATGGTGACAAAATAAGTGAAAGTGTCCTGTGGTGCCAGATACTGCCTACTACAGCCAAAGGACTCTGCTTCCATTAGCCAGTCCTACATGAAAGGAGACATATGCTTGGAAAATGGAATTTTACCACTTCTGGTATTTGCTGACTCCTAGCACTGGGACAGAGCAGCTGCCAGTCCTCACAGCACTCTAATTACTCCATTTCCAATACAAATTTCATTCAAAGGGGAGAATGGGTAACCCTTTTCTTCTTGAAGGTAATGCAAATTGCTACAGGGAAATAGGCTTACTTTCCTTTCCTGCAGCATTGTTATGAAGAACTCCGCAATGTCTGACATCCCCCTATATGACTGATGGCTATCACTTGACCTTGACAGGGTTGAGAAATGGGCTGGTGTGAAATATGTGAAGTTTGCACTTTTTTGCCAGCAAGTCTCTGACCTGCCTATTACATTTCAAGTGTCTGCTATCCAAATCCTTCAGTCATGATGTGTTTGAGATTCAGTGGTAAGCCTTTTTAATAATGCAAAATGCCATCCCTTATTTTTGAAGATTGGATTTTCTAGGGAAAAAATAATTTCAGATTACTACTTGGACTAAGAAGAAACAAGCTATTCCAGACGGAAAAATTAAAACAGAGAGGTTAATGGAACTGAAAGAGGTCTCAGAGAAATCTTTGTATAGCTTTAGGGTCAGGGATTGCATTAAACTCTAACAAACATGCATTTCATTGCAGCTTCAACCCCACCTGGGAGCCCAGCTATGCAAGCTGTAAAGTAATATAGAGTGAAAGGAAAGTTGTACGGAAAAAACAAAGTATCAGGATGAACTAGGCACTGAAATAAGCTCTTTGGTCCATTTCTCTCTCCGTTTGAATAACTACTTGTAAAATTACTGTAGCACTTGCACACCTCTTGGAGGTGATGGACTGATAACCTGATTTCATGGAGGGCCATTTTAGGTGGAGTACAAGGTGCTGAAACATTACCTGAGACACTGAAAAGACTATTCCCTGTCTGCCTTTAGCATAATTCTCAATCATTTAGCTAAAAGTATTTCAGATGGTAACAAGTTTTAGCCAGTGTAATTGGTATAATCAGAAGTGTTCTAAATGTGCTGTTTTGACCATGGGTAGGCTTTTGGGTTTGGGTTTTTTTTGGTAATTAGTTTATTTGGTTGGTTTTATAGAAATCAAAATTTAAGCTACTGAAAGTCTAAATTTAACTTAGCAGAGGTCTTCCTGAGTTATCTGTAACCCAGAGAAGACTGTCTTCCTTCCAATGGTCATTCTGACTCTCTAAATTAGATTTTCATTTGAAACTGGCTTTCAAAAGGTATTTGCTGACTATGCAGTGACTAGAGAATAATTCAATATTGGATGCACCTCACCAGATTTCAATGCCTGATAAATAAATCTGCACCTGAACTAGTCATTTAGGCTCAGTGGGGAGAAAGAAACACTTCAGAGTATAAAATACACTTTTCTCACAAAAGATGCACATTTGTCCAGGCAGCCATAAAAAGAATTTATAGAGTGGATATTAAGTAAATCTTTCCATTGAAGAAGTATCAAGTTATATTCTTAATGTTTAAATACCTTTTTATTTTCTGTCCTCTACCTGTCCTACTATGAAACAGACATCCTGATTATCCTTAGCATTTAAATGATAATACCTTGATTTTCAACACAGCTTGAAACAAAGATTATTATCGCCAAAACATAAGTATATAATTTGGTCTTTTACTCTGAAGTGACACAACTTTTGTTGAACCAACTTCTTGAGTTCAGAATTTAATTTTTATGTAGGAATGCCAAACCCATAAAGGCCAGGACTGGGGGCTATCTGCCCAATTCAGAAGAGGAACATGAGGCTTGATCTTTTTGTGCCAGATAAGAAGCTTATTCTCCACATTGTTGGAAGTTCTACTCTAGGCCTCTCTTTTTCCACTATCTCCCCTTCTCCTTGTTTTCTTTCCCCCACCTCTGAAAAAATTTTGCCAGGTTTGATTTGACTTCCTTCTCCATCAGAAGAGAAACACTCTTTACAATCTAAAACCTGTGAAATTGTTTTTTTTTTCAGGTCAGTCTGCTTCTAAGTATCCTTAGAGTATCAGCAGAGCAATATAATCAGTTTTGGTTAAGTGGCCAGAAGCCTCTGTTTAAGAAGACAAAAATATGCATTGCACCAAGCATTAAATGAAAAGAAAAAAAACCAAAAAAAAACCCCCACCAAACCAAAACCCCCAGAAATACTTAGGAAATGGAAATTAAGCTAGTCTTTCAAAACAACTTATAAAAAATTGTTTCATTTCATTTCCTGGCTTCATTCAGTTTTCTGTTTCCATGTGGTCCAATTGTTTTTTTTTTTTAAGAGACGTATTATTGAATTCTTTTTGCTGTAGATACTGCTTTGTGGTAAACAGAATTTGATCTGTCTTTTTCCAATACTTTTGTCAGGCTAAAGAAAATTATTTTAATGCTTTTCGAGTTTTGTTTAATAAGAAGTATACTCACATCTTCCAATGTCCTTTCTTTCAAAACATCAAATAATGACAATTTTTTCCTCTGAATGTTGTTTCTACCTTTATTTTTATTCCTTTTAAATATTACTCTCTCTGCTTTCATTAAAAGAGTAGCACAATCTTGGGTTATGATCTGGGAGACTGTCAGAGGGAAAAAATGGCTCCTACACAGATGATTTTGCTGACCAAGTGTTACAAAAGTTGTTTTGTTTTTTTTTTTTTATGAGACTCTAGTTGATAACAGAAAAAGGACTCCAGTGCAGTCCTGTTCTGAATATTTCAAAGTGGGAAAGCCCACCTTCATTTATCATGAAGGTTTTCTTCTTGTGCTTGGCCATTCTCCATCTTTAGTCTTGCTGCTCGCTGCCTGTTCCATGACCCTCTTATCACCTTTTCTCCTTCAGATTTCTTGATCCCCAGAAGCTTCCAGAGTCTGTGTTAGGCTTAGATAAATCAGTTGCTTGTTCACTCCAGGCCACTGCTATCTTTACAGGCACCTGAACACTAATGGTAGTATGGAGAGCAAAACTGATGCACTTAAAATCATAATTACAGAACCATTAAGGTTGGAAAAGGCCTCCCAATTGAGTACAACCCTTAATGCAGCACCACCCTATTCACTACTAAATGATGTCCCCAAGTATCATATCCACATGTTTTTTTTGAACACTGTCAGGGATGGCACTTCCACTACTGCCCTGGGCAGCTTATTCCAGTGCCTGACCACTCTCAGTGAAGACTTTTTCTCTAATATGTAATCTAAAACTTCCTGTGTACCAGGCTCTCAAACCAGAGGAAAGCCCAGGTGATTTTCAGACAAATGACCTCTGCTCTGTTCCTTGCAGTAGACCCTGTGCCAGGTATGTTGTATCTTCGTCTGCACAACACACAGCAGCTAGTTCAGGATGTTTCTGCTCTGATTCTCCTCTGACTATGTGCCCAGTCTTGTACAATGCTTAAGAACACATTGTTCTCTCGCAGAAGAGAAGGTCATTGCATACGTATATGATATACAATGCAATTCTAGACCTCAAAGAGCTCTTTCAAAGTAATTTTCTTTCACTTGCTAGTAAAAAAGGTCAAAAATCCACTGCATTTTTCACTCTGAACCAAATCAAAAGCAGAGTTGGATGCTCAGGAATTTTTTCTGCCAGAGATGATGTTATGCTTAGAGCTCAGGGGTCATTAAATATACCAGTATGCTCTTACAAAAATAAGGCATAAAGGCTTCAGCATTTGTGTCAGATACTATGGGTGAGGCATATTTGAATCAGAACCCTGCCATGAATTTTTAGGCCCATCCAATAAATACCCAGGAACCTCAAGTTTTGTAATCTGTTTCTCAATTTCTAACTATTGTCTACTACATTTTAGAGATTAATTAAATGCTTCCTGTGTGAAACACTTTTTGTGAATAGGGGTAAGTGAAGATGGTGAAGGGCCTGGAGGGGAAGCCATACAAGGAGCAGCTGAGGTCACTTGGCTTGTTCATCCTGGAGGAGACTGAGGGGAGACTTCATGATCATCTGCAACTTTCACACAAGGGGAAGCAGAAGGGCAGGCACTCATCTCTTTTCTCTGGTGACCAGTGACAGGACCTGAGGGAATGGACTGAAGTTGTGTCAGGGAAGGTTTAGGTTGGATATAAGGAAAAGCTTCTTCACCCAGAGGGTGTTTGGACACTGGAACAGGCTCCCAGGGGCAGTGGTCGCAGCACCAAGCCTGACAGAGTTCAAGGAGCATTTGGACAATGCCCTCAGGCACAGGGTGTCATTGGTGTGCAGGGCCAGGAGTCAGACTTCAATGATCCTTTTGTGTTGCTTCTAACTCAGGATATTCCACGATTTTATGGTTCCTCAGGACTGTCTGTTTTCTCCATCACCTTTCAAGTGACTTTGCGGTGGCCTTCATATCCTGACACTGGCTGGCTGAAGTATTTTCTCTCTATCCAATTGCACTTTCACAATCAGCCAGCATTTTCCGATTGCAATTGTACTTCCATTTCAGCATTTGAATCCAGCTCCAACTCTTCCCTGACAAATAAATCCCAGAGTGGTTTAGCATCTGTATAAATGACATATTGCAGACACAGTACAGTGAAATATGTCGTAAAAATTCAGATTTTATGTGGTAGTCTAAGATATTTGAGTGATAGCACAAACTGTGCTATCCAAGAGCAGATGTAAATTAGTAAGTCTTGTATCATGTGTGTTCTTTGCTCTTTTTTGTGCTGTTTCAGAAGTTTATTTCCAGACTAGCTCAGTTATCTCCAAGACAGCTTGAGTCTTCTATTGTCTCATCAGTTAAGAAGACAGTCAAATTCTTACCTTTTGGAGAAGATATTTTGTCTGAGCAGTTCCATGTGTGCTAAGGCATATCCATCTGGCATCCCTGAAGAGAACTCAGTGCGATAAATATTACTACAAATTAGCATAGTTTGAAACCTTGGCTCTAAAAGGATTTAATTAACTGCATTTACTGAATGGTCTTGGGATGTGTTTTAAGACTATTCCCTGCAGAGAGATGAAGGTAAACAGAGATTTTGATGCTGCATGCATATGTTTGTGTGTGTGGACAGGCCTCCTCTGAAACCTTTTCTCATCCAAGATACAAGCTTTTTTTTCTTGTTCCAAATGGAATATCCAGCAACTTAGTCATTGGCAGTAAAACTTTTGGGTGCCTGAACTCTCCAAAATAAAATGTCAATAGCTGGGTTTTCTTAACATATGACTTAGGGTAAAAGAACTATTGCCAAGGTTTATCAGTAATTAAACTTTCACTCAGTGCAGATACAATCTGTTTGCCTGAGAGTTGAAAAAAGAAAGAACACATATTCCAAGGCATAAACAAAGATCTCATGTTATTATAGTGCTGACCTATTTTTGGTTAAAATACCTTCCAGAACAGCTGTGGATCACTAGGCATATACTTATGGACAGGTATTTGGTTGGCAGACTGATGGAAGTTCTCCTTTTGACAGCAGCAAATATTAGGTGTAGGATGAACAGCAGTAGAGAAGCAGCCAGTTTTGTGAGGAAGTGTAAAAGTAGCAGCAGAAGATTATAAAGGGCAACTGGAACCACTTCTAGATGGCTAGACAGATGGAAATGAATTCAGACAGTTTGGAAAATAAATTAAATTACAACTCAAGTATGTGCAAAAATTAAGAGACTGATAACAAAGGACATTAGGAAAACCTGAAAAATAGATTAAAAAAAAGAGTCAACAATTGCTTAGCTTTGCTTCACTTTGTTAGGTGAAATAAAACTCCAGATGGACCAATACCAAGATATGTGCGTATGGTGAGGATATTTTAGATTCGTAACTTGTAACTTGCATTGTATACTAGTAGACTGCTCCACCTGCAAAATATCACACATTCATAGTAATGTTTTCTGGAAGACAGAAGGAATATTACTTCACAGAATGAGACTGGGTCAGGTCCTCAGCTGATGCAAATTGCCATAGTTACTTTGATTTCAGTAGAGTTATGCCAGTTAGCTCTGGACTAAATCATCAGCTGAAGATTTTACTTGTAAAAGTTTCCAATGTTTCATGTAATACCTTCTGTGCATTCTCCCTTCCACTTTTCCTCCATACTTCTGATTTGTTTCTATAAATTACTCAGCCTCTATTTTCAGCGATTAATGCCTTCTTCTGAATTAATTAAACTAGAACAAATATTTTCCAAGAGGACATAATAGGAATGTATCACTTGGATTCATTTGCAAGGCAGAGCAATCCTAATCAAAATGATGTTTCAGTTATTCATTTTTGGAATCTACAGTTACATCGGTATTTGTATTCTATTTGTTGGAATGTGAAATTGACTTTCAACATAAGTTTGCATTTTTTATAAAACTCTTGACTTAACTCAGTACCGTACATGTGA
Organism: Rhipidura dahli; assembly: GCA_013399225.1. Taxonomy (NCBI): domain Eukaryota; kingdom Metazoa; phylum Chordata; class Aves; order Passeriformes; family Rhipiduridae; genus Rhipidura; species Rhipidura dahli. The sequence continues at coordinate 15,155 of VXAC01008823.1, forward strand.
GATTTGATGTCAATGTAATATTCCTATATATATACACATATATATATATATAAATATGTATGTATAGTCAGTTTTCTTTCAGGTTTATGTTTATGTTATGTACAAAAGGAGTTATAGATAATTTTAATACATAATATAGCACACTTATAAGATATAATCCATTGTGAAATCAGGAATGATAAGGCAAACCCCAAAATATTGCCCAAGTCTTAAGAAACATGCAGTTCCTAATTCAGAGATTTTTTATATAGTCCTTTGAAAGGGCTCACTCTCTTTTGTGTCAGTTCCCCTTTATTTGTTGTGGCTTAAGCCCAGCTGCAGCCAAGCCCCACATAGCCACTCACTCCCTCCCCCACCAGCAGGATCAGACATAGAATTGGAAGGGTATACAAGCCAGAAAACTCATGGGTTGTGATAGAGGTACTTTAATAAAGGAAGCAAAAGCCGCACATGCAAGCAAAACAAGGAATTAATTCCCCTCTTCCCATGGGCTGGCAGGTGCTCAGCCATCGCCAGGAGAGCAGGGCCCCATCACATGTAATAGTAACCTGGGAATACAAACACCATCACTCCAAATGAGTCCCTCCATTCCTTCTTCTTTCACTCCCCTTATATGCTGACTAAGATACCACATGGTATGAATATCCCTTTGGGAAGCTGGGGTCGCCTGTCCCAGCTGTGTCTCCTCCCAGCCTCCCATGTACCCTCAGCGCCCTGACCAACATGGCAGTATGAAAAGCAGAAAAGGCCTTCGCTCTGTGTAAGCCCTGCTCAGCAATAAAAAAACCATCTCTGTATCATCAACCCAATGTCCAGGAGAAATCTGAATCAGAGCCTCACACCAGCACCAGTGAAGAAAATTACCCCTACCCCAGCCAAAACCTGTGCATACTCCTGTTTAATGAGGCATATTCTCTTTCCTAATCAACAGTGAGGATAAAGCTGCTGGTACCTGATGTGCTGCCTTGACATGTTCAGGTGAAATCAGATTCATCCCATCCAACCTTGCCTTCGGTGCTGTAGTCTTTAGTCCACCTTCCTAGACAAAAGAGGAAAAGCTACTTTCAGAAGATGCTTGTTCTTATCCACCTTATGTTCTTCTCTTATGCCAAGGTGAATCAATCTCTGGGATGTTAATTTTGTTCTCTTTGGGCTAGAAGGAGCTTAGATTTCTAATCTTGAAATTACTGAAATTAGAGGACATAATCACACATTTGATGTGTGATTATTAGTTACATATACAGCCAAATAAACTAGCTTGAAAACACTGAAATTTATAAATTGTGATATGCCTAAACCTACTCATATAATCACTAATGTTCATTGCTGTCTGGGAATTTCCCAACAATTCATACCAGAAGTGTCTGAAGGAGGAATCTGGTGGGGGGAGACAGATGATTGCAATATAACCAGGTCAGTCTTTGGGGAATATTTTGCAAAAGATCAATCATCAACTATCTCTTTATTATAACCTCCCAGGTATTAGACAAGCCATAAGTCAGTGCTTCTCAATTTGAAGGGGGGCAAAATATCCATGGCTAGAAGCAAATCTATGTGTGTGCTGATAGGCATCGAGCAGATACAAAATTCAGTTTAGCCAGGTCTGTGCTGATTATGGAACCATTACAGATCTATGTGAAGGCTTAAATGATGTGTCGCCCTTAAGATCTATAAAATTGCCCGTTCCATGGGTGACCCAGTAAAGTGATCTCTTATGCCTAGAGGGGTTCAGGGTACTTTTAACTTTTCCAGTGCTTAGGTTATTGGGCAGGCCATAAACTCAAGACCTCTGCCTGGAAGGCAGAAGATCTCTGTTTGACCTGTGATTGCTCTGTTTATGCCAAAGGAGGAACAACATACAGATTAAGTTAGACCTCTGTCAGTAGGACATATTTGCTTGACCTCAACTTCCTTTACTAATTTCTGGAGCTTATATTTTATATATTATTATTTATATATAATTTTTATATAAGCCAAGATTACCTTTACCAAACGCCATAGCTGGACTGAATTTCCTGCTCCACACTGAAAATTACACTCCTCTGTGAAGCTCCATTTGTCTCACCCATGTTTTCCCTCCAGTTTTTCCCTGCCTTCAGAGATGATATATTTGGTCTCTGCTACAGCTCTTCAAGTAAGGCAATAGTCACTGACAGTGTCCTAAAACTGGAGAGGAAGTTGTGTTAAGAATTTTGAAAATTTGAATGTTAAATACACTTTATGAATAGTATAATGAATAATTTAAATTTATTTTCTTTCTACCATATGCAACAATCCTCAGTGAATTTTTAAGTTTTACTAACTTTCCATGGAATCTCTTAGGTGTTCTCACTGCCCAAATTCAGAATAAATACCTGAAAAAAAATTAAATTAAATCCACTGCAATATTTCAGATTATAACCTCTCCCCACACACACAAACTACATTATCACAACTGTGTAACTCCCTTTTCACTGAAACTCCAGACAGAAAACCCATAGATTAACTTTACTCTGGCATACAACTTCTTCTATTTGGTTCTAACTCATTACTGACTAATCAGCTCTCTGGCAGGGTCTGGTATATAAAAAGCATCCAAGTAACTTAAAGCCACTTTTGTTCTCCCATCACTTATGTGAGGAGGTATAAAAACCACAATTCAACTCATTGTGCTTTATATACCACTTCATAACCAGTCCTCATCTAGTTTCCCTCTCACTAATGGCAGTAAAAGGGCTCTGACTAACTTGGGAAAATTATGGCCTCAAATGTCGATGGTTTCCTGAACACAGTTCAGACGGTACGTACACTCAACCTTTGTATTTCCTGGGATATTGGCCTAACCAACAAAAAAAGTACAAAAACTTCATTCACATCACTTTTTTTTAGTAGCAGAAAGGGTTATTATGTAACTTTGGAAATTTGATAAAGATGCAACTTCAGAGATGGGCAACTTAATGGAAGCATTCTGGTTTCCTCAAAAGAACTATGTCTCTTTGCAACAATCATGGCTGAAAAGTCCCCTAGGGCTTGGAGTCCTCTTCTGTACTGCTGAAAGGATAATATTTAGAACAGACACAAACAACTATTCATCCCCTGCCCTGATTTATGCTGTACACTTTGGATAATATTCATGCAGTGGCGGAAATTGTCAAAGCTTTTCCTATCTTTTAAGCCCTGGGCAAGGATGGAAGGGGAATAAGAAGCTTGAATGAAGCACTGAATATAATACACTCTGCTGCTGTGCATAGTTATAGACTGCTAGTTATAGACACATTAGTAGGCTTCTCTGGAAATACTTTTGACCTCTAGGTGTTCAGAGCCTCAGCTTAGTCCTGCTTTTGCCATGAATAAGAGTTTTTGCGTACAGAGTCTCTTTTCTGAGACACTATAGAGTGTGACTACTACAGTTTATTTACAGTTTGACATGAGGCTTAAGGAAATGCCCAGAAATACACAGCTGGAAGAGGAGAGAATACCAGAAGACAAGGAAGACTGGATGTACCACAGCTGAATAAGGAAATCCTCTGCTTAGGAGACAGCCATGAGGTTAGGACGTGTGTAGAGACACATAACTGGTAACAGTGACAAGAAGAGAGAATTTTTGTTTGATGGCATAGTTCTTGCTGGGATAGGAATGATGACTGGTAGGTGAGGTAACTGATTCACATAATGTTTAATAGTTTTGGCATAATTCAAAGAAAATATAGTCCTCTTCTCTAGACTCTTTAGTAATTTATTAAGCTCTGGGCCACCCAGTTTCACCACCAAACAAGTTCTCTGTAGGCAGCAGCGGGGGGTGTGATTATTCTTTAGGAAGCAATAACAAATTTTTTTCCAGATAGGTCAGTGATTCTCAAACTAATTTTTTCCTTTGCTTCTCAATGGGGGGGGCCTTGGGATAGTACACAGTAATAATTATTTGTGTCTATGGCTCCCAGGAACTATAGCCCCTGTTTTCTGCTTCTGTGTGTGCGGTCCATTTGTGCCCCTAATTAAAATTACTTCTAGGACAGATAGAAACTTCTTGATTCTTAACTGCCACTGCTTCTTGTGGGAATCTGCCTGGCAATGTGCCACCTCTTCTTTTCCATTCTCTTTGCCTCTAGTTTGACAACTCTGATCCTAAGACAGATTTTGGTTATTTATATATACATATTTTTATAAATGTATTTTTAAAAGTAAAATTTTAATTAATTGGTCTCCCGAAGGTTTCAACTTCCTCAAGGACTTTGGAGTTGGTGAATCATTTCAGACTTTTTGCCTTGCTAGTGTCTTCTTTATTTCTCCCCTCTACTTTTGTCTTTTAAATTCTTCTCCTTCATCTTCATGATATTAGGTTGACAGCTTGGGAGGGTGGGGGAGGAAAGGAATAACCCCTTTTCATTCTCTCATTTCCCTGTTTTACCTCTACTACTCTTGCTTTAACACTAAGAGAAACCACTGCAATGTTGTTATGTTTTTTCATTGGCACAGATTCAGTATTCTGAAAAGTAACATCATGCTCTCAATGGCATCTCTATTTGCCAGGAAATCACTTATTGACTCATGAATGGCTACACCCCTTGCTGAAACTGTCAGGTGTTATAAACACACATGGAACTTTTTTAGGATATGGAGGTTTTGGCTTAGCTGGCATCTTAGCTAAGAGGCAATACATACCGGCAAAGTGGAAAGGATCTTTTCGAATTAAACAGAAATGTTTACAAAAAAGTTTAAAACAAGAGCTTAAAGAAAATGGGGAAAAACTTACCAGAGATAATTTCTTCTTTACTCTGTCCTGAAAAACAATTCTCAGTAAGTTAAACCAGGCAGCCCTGCCTATGACTGTTCTGGACTCAGCAAAGTTATCTTCTTAAATGAATGCTTCACTTAATGAGGTGTTACTTGCTCCACACAGTTAGCGGTTTGTGGGTTAATGCCATCCCAGGCAGACCCAGTGTGAGGAGCCGATTCAGTTTTGATGTGCCTCAGCGATGGTTGTCAGAGGCACGCGGAGGAGGGATGCACATGTGCCACGTGCAGGAGGCAGCCAGGAGCAGCCTCGTCTCTGGGGGGACTGCGCCCGGCAGCACCTCCCATGAGGCAGGCAGCCGGAGACACTGCGGGGGCTTCTCCCACCGGCTCGCGAAAAGCTCTGCGCCAATGGACGGCGAAGGAAGGTTGGACTGGGTCAATTGTTCCTTGTCCTCGGACAGATTCTAGGAGGGTCGGGGGGGTATAAAAACCAACTGGGTCAGGGCTCGCTGCTCCCGCTCGCTCCCTCCTTTGCCCGGCCTCAGCCCCGGCCTCAGCCCCAGCCCCAGCCTCAGCCCCTGCCCCAGCCTGCCTTCTGGCTCTCCTGCCCTCGCTGGTTCGCCCTCGCACCTGCCCTGCCTTCCTGTGTCCCTGACCGCCACCTCGCAGCTTCGCCCTCGTTCCTGCCCGGGCTGCCTGCATCCCTTCCCGGCCGCCCCGATCCAGCCGGCCCTGCCCCCCTGCCGCCCCGATCCAGCCCCTCGCCGTGACCCTGCCCGGGCCCTGCTCCTCCCATCCAAGCGCCCTCTCACCGCGTGTCCGGTGCCGTCGCCTGTGCAGCCGTGCCCGTCCGGAGCCGTGCGGGCTCGGTCAGCCCCAGCGGGGCCGCAGGCAGGCAGCGGGCACAGCCCCCGNCCGGCTCGCGAAAAGCTCTGCGCCAATGGACGGCGAAGGAAGGTTGGACTGGGTCAATTGTTCCTTGTCCTCGGACAGATTCTAGGAGGGTCGGGGGGGTATAAAAACCAACTGGGTCAGGGCTCGCTGCTCCCGCTCGCTCCCTCCTTTGCCCGGCCTCAGCCCCGGCCTCAGCCCCAGCCCCAGCGGGGCCGCAGGCAGGCAGCGGGCACAGCCCCCGGGCACCGACAGCACTGCCCTGGCCGCTGCCGGTAACGCCCTCCTTTCCTCTTTGTGCCCTCTCTGTCCTCTCCCCCAGTCCTTTTCAATTTTCCTGTTTTCTTTTCTGTCTCCTCTAGCCGTCTTTCGCTCGGGCAACTCCTTTTCCTTCTCCTTTTGTCATCCATAAACGGTTCTCAGATACAGTGTTTGCCTCGTTTGGCTTCATTCTGTTCCCGACCATCCACATTTAAAAGAACTCTCCGCAGTTCCCCACAGTGGAACGCGACACCCGGGTTGGAGAGCAATTAAACAATTCCATCACCAAATAATCGCAAAAATTTAAGCATTTGAAGTATGTGATCACGTATTGTCAAGAACTAGAAGCAAGTGAAAAATGTTTCAGGATAAATATAGTAAAAAGTTTAAGGAAATAAATATGATCCTGTATTTATGAGATGTGCAAGTGCTTTCAAGAACTTCCCTGACATCCTCCTGACAAAAGTAATGCTCTTGTAGACATTGGCTTGCCTACTGCAGTGCCTGGCCAGAAAGCCTTCAGATACAGAGACAGATGATAAACAGGAATTCTGCAGAGGAGGAAAACTCTCTGGGATTAATTACCTGATTGGCTGCAGAACTTGGTAAGGACCAAGCAAGCTCGTTCAGAGCAAAGCTTGGGTCTGTTGTCCTCACCCAGGCAGAGATTAGAATTTCCTGAACCAGAAGGTAACATTTGAATGCTCATGTCCATATTCTGAGTTTAAGATAAAATTACCTGGCTTCTCAAATTATTTCTTGGTCCCAACTGATATTTTTGAAGGCAGAATAACCATTTCATGAAAAGGATATTAAATTAAAATTCATATGCTGAGCAAACACATTCCTTGAAATTTAAGTTCTAGCAAGTGCAGTACAACTAAGGAACTGTTATAATTAAATAGTAACGATAACAAAAAATCATATTGGTATTTTTGGATGTACTTAAACTCTTAAACTTGTGAAAAACAAATTAATTTTTCATCCATTTAATTTGAACAGATGAAGAAAGAATGCTCTACTAGGAAAATTCATAACTTTATCTGCAAAATCTTATCTCTTTAAATAATTTAAAATGTATATGCTGGCCTTTCAAGAAGAAATCACTGGAAGATATTAGAGATTATAAACTTCATTGTGAATGCTGTAATACTGAGACACATTCATATTCTGTGCTATAAAAGTACTCTTTTTGGATGATAATTTTGACCAGCCATAGAAATCATCAAGCCCCAACTCCACCTTCTGTGTGTAATACTGCACTATTGTACTGTCAGTCATTATACTCAGTACTGGGATTTTGACATTTTCAACATGACTGAAAGTGCTTATATGACTAAATTAAGCTCATTAAAATACTGCCAACTTGAAATCTTCATGGACAAAAGGAGGAAATGTCTAATACAAATGCACTTAACCCAGTTTAACCCTCATTCTGCTTGTGAGAATAAATCTTTAGGTTTTATCACTGTAAAGAATAAATTTCTGTGCGTGTCATTGCTTTGAATAGGTTGGGTAAAAAACCCACTCAAACCAATCTAGCCCTCCCAATACTGACCATGCTTTAATCACACAAGCATGGGCAAGACAGGGCCTTAAATTCTCAGAGCACGTCCCAGTGGAAACATTAAAGACCTTGCTAGTGGAAATGGGCTATCTAATACCACAATAAATATAAATCTGCCTGGAAAGATCCTGATTATCCTGGAAGTCTAACAAATTATCCAGTTGGTTTTGGCTAGGAGAAAGCTTTCAGGTTCTGCAAGTGCTATCTGCCCAACATTCATTTCATCTCATGCAACACTTCCAGATTTATGTTAAACTGAGGTGTGCAAGCCCTTCTATTTTCTGTTGTTATTATTTTTTAGTTAAACAAAATGTTTTAGAGTTTCTGTGGCTGAGTGTGGATGAATTAGAATGCAAGCTTTGGTGGGAATTGTAATTAGAAAAGCATGTTTGATCAGAAAGAAGGAAATAAAAAAGTTAAACTGTTACCGTCTTTCAGTCTTATATTGCCATTTTCAGGTCTAGAAAAAATGAAATTTTTATGTAAATATTAATCTCAGACTCATAATTTCCCTTGTGCACAGACAAATAAATGTTGAGATTAGAAGATGGGGATTTTTCACCCAAGCCATTCATTTTTTTGTTATTAGACTAGTCAATAAAAGTCTGAAATAATCTTTTATATGTCAGATGAAAACAAACTTGTAGGGTAGAAATGTTTAATTCTTTGATGTAATAAAAGAAGATTGTGTTTATTAGATGTTATTCAAGGATTTAAAACAATTAATCTCCTGAATAAATCCAGAAAATACTGTTCTGGTTGAAAAACTACCAAATTTCTAATATTTGGCTGATCATTCTGAGGCTTTTTGTTCAAGCTCTGCATCTTACACAGGATTGATACCACCAGTTATGTTCTTTAGTATTATCAATACCAGTGTGTTCTTGGTAGCTTCTAATGCTGTGATCTCTCTGGATACAGCATAAAATCACAGTTTATTTCTTGTTGCCTTTATATGCATTAAGGATTCAAATTATTCATGCAGAGTGTAAGTAAGTATATGCTGTAACTGACAAAATCTCAACATCAAAATCTGTGGCTGGTCACCTGAGACTCTCTTTGCACACAGCATTGTTAGTTAGCAGAGATATATTTCATCACATCTTAAAATAAATGTCAAAAATGGGTCAAGTGCATCACACCCTGGAAGTCCTTATTTCTGTCTATTGACATTTGCAAACTCAGCTCTTGATGTCTGCTGCAGAAATCCGAGCACAAGTGTTTATACTTTCATTGTCAGATATGATTAGAAACTTGCAAATAGCACTGAAGTGATGGGAGAAACATTCCTGAGGCCTCTACACCAAATCTGTCCAGCTGCTGAAGAGATGTATTGATTCCACAATGAGAATTTAAAAAAAAAAAAAAAACAGTTTGGAGCTATGATAATTTTATTTTCTCTGACTTTGGGATTCCAGTGGCACATGCAGGGGCACAGGTTTATGTGTGCAGATTGCAAAATTCATGAGAAGTCAATGCAGCTTGGCATGACAGCTCATGAGCAGCAAGTTCACATTTTGTCAGGAGTACAGGCTGCAGTAAGCAATGAAAGAAACATTAAGTGATAGCAAGTATTCTGCTTGACATGAATAGTCATGAAAAAAAAGAAAGAAAGCAATAGTAGGGCTCAAAAAGGATGGAATTACTTAAAGTACTAAAGAAAAAAAACCCTGATATTTAGAGCAGTTAAGTTGAAGACAAAGAGTTTTGGTCAGAGAGGGTGAAGAAACTAATTGTTACAGCAGAGAACACAATGGGATGACAGAAGATAAAATCACAAGCAAAAGAGGGCCAAGTGGTTCTTTCAGTGTGTTTCAGAGTTGTTGATAATTGACAGTTCTTGGAGTCAAACCAAAAGTCTTGCTATATTTGATATAAAGATAACCCCAATAGCTTGGAGGGAGTTTCATAACTGTATCTTATCTCACTCCATGAAAACAATCTGTATTTTTAACTGATAACAAGTTCATTTCTGTAGAGGAGGAAAGAAAGGTGTGGAAAAATGACTGATTCCCAAATACGATAAGAAAATAAGGTAGTGTTTAGTTTAGAAGGTGTGTCTGACAGCAAGCTTTAATTTATATGCCCAAAAGCCTTGGAAAATCTGGGGCAGGGGGAAATAAACCTTAACAAAAATAGAACAACCATCATTCTGAGGCATAATTTACCTCCATTAAGGAGGCAATACATATCATGCCTTGTTTTGAGCAAAGCCTCTGGATGTATGGAGATTAGACCCAGTAGCAATTAAACCATCGCCTCTGGAAGTGCACATTTTCAGGTGTGTAAACACAGGGTAAGGAAAAAACTGGATTTATTCAACTACAAAGGAAAGTAAGGAAGAGAAAAGAAAGAAAGAAACATGGAAAGAAAGAAGGAAGGATGGAAGGAAGGAAGGAAGGAAGGAAGGAAGGAAAAGAGAAAGAAAAAAGAAAGAAAAGAAAGAAAGAAAAGAAAGAAAGAAAGAAAGAAAAAAAGAAAAAAAGACAAAAATAGAAATACATGTGTGTTGTTTACCCAGTATTCAAAATAATTGTATCAGTACGTGGGATACAAGATTGAATCATCATAGTTTAACTCATTACTGTCTGTCACCTAATTCAGATGGTTTTCTGGAAATAATGGATATGATTAGCCCACTGCCAGCTGTGAGGTTATGAGTATTTGTGAGATTTTTAAACTGATTTGCATTGTCTCATGTCTGAAACAGGGTGAGCTCAAATATGAATGTGCAATAACTTGTCTAAATCCTAATTAGGCTGTGTACTCAAGTCACTGAGCCTTTGAATCTGCACATAGTCACTTAGGAGCAGGCAGTACTTCTTTCATTTCTGTGGGAAAAATAACCTTGATTTCATGCAGCAAGAAATTTGTGAACTGTCTAGGACAGCTTTCCCCTTCCAAATCAACATGATTTTTGAAGATGACAACAAAGGAAATCTGCATTCACTAAAGGCAGACAGGTCAGTTTCTGAGAAGTTATGTTTTACTGCAAGAACGAATTTAATCCAATCAGGTCAAAATCACACACTTCCAAAGTATCACATGGATCAGAAATGTGCAGTGTTCATTTCTGGGATTTTTGTTTGGTTTTGGGTTTTTTCTCCTTATTTACAAAATCTTATGTGCAGGGAAACAGGTCTTGAAGTTTAATCAAAACTAGTTCTGGTGAACCTCTCTTAAAGGAAGACTGTCCCTGAAGACAGCAAAGCCATAAAAGATCATTAAAAACTGATTAAATGCGGACTGCTCTGGAAAACTGAGTTCAGGGCCACTGGACACCTCACTGTAACCCTAAAAGTTTAGCCCAGCTAAAGCTCTCTGACTTCATTACAGTCTGCCAGATGAATCACTCTTCCAAGGGAAACCATGGAAGCTGTGGCTTAACTGTTTTTTTACAGGGAAGGAGAGCCTAGGGAAAAATCCCCTTAACCCTTTCTTGGAGTTAGCAAAATGGTCATCGAACAGGAAATACTTCAAAACAATCAGAGTTCAATAAACCAGTCTTGAATTAATGCTGTTAATTAAATTTTCCAACAAGCTTTAAAGAAAAACATGGAATATTTAAGTTTCTGGGTCTTTCAAATGATAGTAACTGAAAGGAAAATGCATTTATAAATTTCTTTCCAATGTAAATTACCCAGGTTTAGAGTACACACAAGGGTCCATTTAGAAAGAGAAATGAGGAGTTTTGATTGTTCAACAGCCAACAGACTTATCTGCTCCCAGCAGAGTCTCCCTGGTGTTGAAACACTGCTCTTGTGTCTAAATGGAAAGCAAAAAATGATCTGTTTAAAGAAAATTCTGGTGTTGGTGTTGGGTACTCATGAAAAGTGGGACTTTTTAAGGAAACTTGCTAACTTCCTATATGCAATTACCAGCATGCTATGTTTTTTCCTTTAAATATACAGTTAAACTTGAGCCTGCTTGGCAGTCCATAGAAGAATCATTAAAAGATGCAATCTGTTCCAGTTACAGTAACCTGCAGCAAATATTTCATAATTCAGAACTGTGGAGGCGTTGAATCCATACCTGAAACATTAATATCCTTAAAGCACATAAACAACTTAAGTGTCAAGGAGTCTTTTCCCACAAAGTTTCATTATGTTGTTTAAATTCACATCTAAAGCTGCCGGGTAGGGTTGTTAACAGCTGACTTGCAATAAAGTATACACTAGGTAGGGTTTATTCTATTAGACTGACTTGTCAGAAGTAGTTTCACTTTGTATTCTTTCTATAGAGCTTGATGTATGAAATGAATGTATTAAATTAACACAGTAAATGAAACTTGATTATTTGTGTTTTAAACATAGATCTGTGTACACATAATTGATGGTGTGGCTGTATTTTCCATGATGCAATGCCATTTTGCATAGTTACCAGCCACTAATGAGGTTTAAGAAACTGCATTTTTAAAAATCAGACTATGTCTGCTCATGGGCTGTATCTGGCAGCCTCAGAGAAAGCCTGTCACACCAAACAAGTTATTTTTCTGTGAGTTATCTGATAAGTGGCCTGTATCCATGCAGTGCTCTAATGTAAATCTTTAAAAAATGTAAGAAAGCCTAAATATGATCACAGTATGGTCCTGGGTGTTTTGTAAAGCCAACAACTCTTCCAGCCAACTTAATATTCCAGCCCTGGGAGGGACTCCTCCCTGTGTTTTGGGAGCTCTACAAGTTGTTTCTGAAATTCCAATATAATTACTAGCTTTATACCAGAAATCCCATGGAAGAGGCCTGATTGGAATGTATGCATTTTTGGAAACTGTATGATTTTTTTAAGGCTTCTTTTTTGTAGCTCTATTTAATGGAACTGACTCCAGCCCCAGCTTTACAAAAACAGAAATACTTTCCTTTCCAACATGTCAAAATATGGTCACTTGCTCAGCTTCAGAAAGATTATATTCATATTCCTGTCCATGCTGCTTCTCATGTCACATCCACAGGGCTATCCCTTTAACTTTCAAAGCATTCCTTAAAATTGTTCTCTGGGCTGCTTACAAATAAGCAAGCTAACATCAATATAAGACCTTAGACCACTATTAGTGATCACCAGATAGACCAATATTATTTAATTTCCTTAAAAGCCCTTGGCTGCCTCTGCATAACAGTTTCACCTCCACATGTATTTTTCAGCCTTTGGTGATATGGGTTCAAGGTCCAGTAGGCCTCCTCTCTTCATGAAATGTAGATACTGTGGCATTTTATAAAAACAGACTTGGCTTGGGATTTAGATCAAGATTAAAAGACTTACAAGAAAGACAGTTTCATGTGAGGCATTTAATCTCCTTTCTTATTTATTGACAATATAGTCAACATCATCAACAGGATTTGTGAAGCCTTACAATTCACCTTTAAAGAGACAAAACAAATTCAGCTCACTATCTCAGACATAGGCGTCTAAAGCCATTTGGGATGCTTGAGAGTGTCCCAGATACACAGAACTGACATGTCTGACACGCTACCAATGATCTTCTGAAGCAAAACTTCAGGTCATTTCAAATTACACTGGAGGTCTAAATTGCATCCTTAGTCTGAATTCCACATTTTGCATGTAGAAGGTAATTTAGACTATGTAAATTTATTCTGTCATTAAGAAGGAGAGCCAAAGTATCTGTGGCAGAAAAACATTGGGAAATTTGTATGAGTGCTGAGCTGCCTGGAGCCCATTAAATATTATCTCTATTCAGATGTATATCCAAAATTCTTCTTCTCTGTAGACACCTTCCTGGGGTTGTGCATGTGCTCATTTGGTCTTCCCCAGTCTTGCAAATTCTCTGTTTCTAAACCCATGCAATTCCTGTGATTAATGCCTGATGCCAAGACTGAGGGAAAGACGCTTCTCAGAACTATTTCCCTATAAACCACTTAGTCTATGGTGTAGATAAAAGATACCAGATGGACAAGTTGCTTGTATCCTTCCAGAAGAGAACCCATTCTGAAAGTCTAGTAAAGAAGACTTATTCTGATCTAGCTGGTGGTTAAACTGGTTCTGATCTAGTATTTGCTCTTTTAAAATACACTTTCTACAGGACTGTAGCCTAAATTTAGCATAGTGAATGTTTTTGTTCAAAGGCCATGCTAGTCAACAATTTCCAGTGCTGGAAAATATTATAAAAATTACTCGGAACAGCAGGCTGTCTGTTTTTTCCAAAAGCATTAGAAATTACCAGCTCTGAAATGAGACCCAGGCTCCCGGATAGCCTGGAAATGGAATGAGAACCACCTATTCCTCCAGTGTAGTTCTTGAATTAATTCTGGCTTCTGGTTGGAAACATAACTCATTTTCCTTTCATTTTTACGTTCTTGAAAGTTTTTTTGATTAAAACTGGGAGGTGACATGAGAGGAGAATGCCAACTTTGTTCTGCTTGTTTCTTGGGTACAAGAAAAGTGGTTCCCTGATGGAGACCTCATGGAAAAGTTCTGTAATTCAGAGGAGAGAGGGGTTGAAGGAGAGAGGGAGGAGGAATAAAATGAGGAGAAAGTGGGAGATTAGGGAAAGAGGAAGCTGAAAACAGAAAGCTCTAAAGTGGAAACTACGAAATCTTTGGGGTGTTGCTTCCAGGATTTTGTTCTGGAAAGGATGATTTGCTTGTTTTTTGAAAGTAGCAAGTTTGGGAAAGCAAGTAGAGGCAGAAATGGTCTCTGGCCTAACCTTTCATAGCAGCTTGGCTGAGCTGTAGACAGTTTTACAGTGGAGATGAGACAAGTTTGGAGACAGGCTTGAGCATGGAATAGGGGTGAACTCCAAAAGCCCCACGTTTTTAAAGAAAAACGAGGCATTGTATAAGGTATTAAAGAGCATCAGAATTGGAGACCTTGGCTATGCTATTATGATTTGCAGATATGCAGCTGTTTTGCCTTCACTGGTTGATATGAATTGCAGTGCCTTTGCTGTGAGTTGAAAATCAATGTTTTTCAGAAATGAAGGTGAAAATATTTCAGTGAAAGCTTACCAGATTCATCTCTGTACAAATAGCAACTGTTATCTATCTCAGAGGCTTTAAGTAAATGTTAATATTTGCATAATTGCAGATAAACACATTTAATGAATAGGAAACTTTTACATATTCTGAAAAAGCTTCTTAAAAGAAAACCAAACCCAAACTCTACACAAACAACAGAAAAACCACCCAAAATCCTGTATGGGAAGCATTTCATTTTAGTTTATTCCATCCTTGATTAGTTTAAAGGAAAATATTTTATTATAGAGACATGGTTTAAGAATAAATCTCTGTTCAAGTCAGCACTGGAGCAGTTGCTTAATTTCCATTGGCACCTGTGGGACCTAAGCACATGATTCATATTAGACAGATGCTTAAGTGCTTCCCTGAATAGGACTGTGACACAGTGACCCAGCCCCAAAAGTGTATTAATGTATTACTTGCAGTCTCTATAATGTGCCAGTAAACCAGAAATAAAATGGCTGCTTTTGTGCCAAAAACATCTCATGATATGTCGCTGACGGAATGGTACATTGTAGGTTTACTACAGTAACTCATTTTTATCACTGCAGTTCAGCTGATTTTCTGAGAGAAAAGGTAAACAGGATAGAAGAGTCAGCACTCCATGATTGCTCTGTACCTAAAGAGATTTTTTCTCCAATAAGCTTAGGAGCATTCTTTCTGCATTCTGATAGACAGCAAGCAGCTAGAAGAAAGGCCATGCTATTCCTGCAGCTCTCAAACAGTAGAGAAATAAAAGGATTCCTAAGACACAGACTGAAACTTTGTCAGCACTCAGCAGAAAATCCTCAAATGTAAGTGAAAGGCAGAAATATAGTGGAATAATAAATTTATTCAGCAACTCCTCAGTTCACTAGTTGAGAAATACCCTCCTATACGACAGCTAGGATAAGACACATTTTGTTTCCCTGTTTTTTTAGATTTATTTTGTAGGTGCTTCCAGTTTTATAATTAATTTGCTTAGCTAGAATACAATTTGTCCTCCTATGAAGTCCAGAATTCAAAGTGATTAGATAAATCTGGGGGAGTACATAACACATGTTCAAGCAAAAAACCCAAATAAATCAGTGTTGCAAGTTCATTTCAGGGTCTATATTTTGAGAGGAAATGGGGGATTGAAAATGATGGTGTGCTCTTGCTAAATTCCAGTGCTTGGATCAAGGTCTGAAGGAAACAGGAATTGCTCCTAGATGGTATTAAGCAATTCATGACTTACAACTACACTGTTCCAGAGAAATAAATCCTTAATTGCTCATTGCAGTGAAAATTGCTGCTGCTGGAAGACTAGGATGGAAAAAAAACCCAGAAACCGGAGCTGGAGAAGTGACAATGTGTAGGGGAAGATGTGCAGGAGATGAATTCAAGAAGGTGAAGTCCATCCTATGTAAATGCATACAGGGGCTAGGGGAGCTCAAAACAGAGAAACTCTGATTGGAGAACTAAAATTCTGAGAGGTGTCTTGAACTTGGGAATGCCACATGGGAGATGGATCTCACAAGAGAGGGTGGAACACAGAGGAGAAGAATAAGAGAAGTCTGGAGATGACAGTGAAAAATATTACAGCCTACAAGCAGGGATCGGTGGCTGTAAAGTAGAGAGAGAGCAGAAGTAATTTGTTACCATGCAGGTTTGCATCGAGGAAGATGAGACAAATTCAGGCTGCTTCAGAGACTCACAGAGTATCTCCTCAATACAAAATTGATTTATAATATTCCTGCAATTATCTTGATTTAATGAGGCAATAAAAATTAGTCTGTGTTGCAGCCATGAACATTCGCCCTACAGTCCTGATAGCTGTGACAGCAGTAACAGCATGAGAATTCCTTCAGGATTACTTCAGATCTCCTACTCACAGATGATGGATAGGGCACTTCAGGAAGTCATCCACGCATATTTCCATGACAAGCAATTCAGCAAAACCAGTAAACAGCAGATTGAAAGGTCTGGAAAGCATTACCAAGGAAAGTGGCTGTGCCATAGAGTAGTAAGGGCCATCAGCTAGTGAGGGACGCAGGAGACAAGGAGGCTGCTTGGGGCAAAACATCTCAGTCAGGGCCAGTGCCCCTCAGCCATGAGCAGGGCAGACCAGGGGACAGCTGGGGCAGCCTCAGAGCAGGGCATCAGACACCTCCACAGGGGTGGGAACAGGATGAGGCCAGCCTGTGGCATTGTCCTGTGGGAGGGGGTCAGGATCCAAATGAGGGAGGAGGATCAGAGCCCCAGACTGCGATGGCCACAGGAGGCAGTGGGGGTGGAGCAGTGCCTGATTCCCAAGAATGGCAACATGTGCACTGAGGAATGCCACAACTGCAAATTTCTAATGTTAAGTGGTGAAGAGGATTTAAACAACAAGGTATAAATTACTCTGTTTAAATTGATTACCACAGTTTCTGAATTGAGCCTGAATTTTGGTGCAATGACTGAATTGTAATGTAACTGATGGAAGATATACATGACTGTTTCCCATGCTGCTGCCAAATAGTCATTGTTCATGTAGCATTAATACTTGCTACTTTTTCTAAAGGGATTAAAACACGTATTTGCTCTGACATGACTGATTTTTTTATTTTTTTCATGGAAAATGATTCTATTTTATATGTTGTTAAGATGGTCCTGCAGGTAAAGGTTCTAAATCCTCTTCATTGAAATTGCCCCAAACAAATGGGGGAAGTGAGCTTGATTCCCACCTTTCTCTCTCTCTAGCCCTGGAGATTTGGCTTTGGTGGTGGTTACCTTCTCTCAGAGGACTTACACAGAAAACAACTGCTTTGAATTCCTGGGTTGATACAGATCTGAAATCATCACCCACCTCTCTCTTTTTTATCTTCAAAAGAACAAACAAAATTCCACACAAGCATTTAAATGAGCCTAAAGTGCAAAGTGTTAAAATATTTCCCACAAAAGGCTTATTGAGGAAAACCGGTTCTGTTATTCAAGCATGTCCAAATCCACAGTATGCATGCATGTTCTGTTTTCACACAAAAATCATGGTAGGAAATATTCAAACAGAATACAAGAATTCTCTAAAAAAACCTTCCAAATGCTCTAGTTTGATTGCAATTGTAATGTATTTGTGGGCCTAAAGCATCACTACTGTGTTGCTCTGGGAATCAAAAAGCATTCTTATTTTTAGATGTTCTTTCAGCCACGGATGGAACTTCTAATCAACATGAACAATTTCATCCTTTGTTTCTTTCTATAAATTGTAAAAAAAGATCCTATTTAAATCGAGGGGACACAGAGCAAAATTTCTCATATTGCAGGAGAAGTAGGTTGTGACTATCCATGGTGTCTAATGTTAAATGTAATTTAAGGTTGCTTAGTATAATGTGGGATTGAAGGTGCCTTGCATAAAGAAAAAGGCAAATCACACCCATTGTCTCAGTGAATTTACTGGCAAATGCAGATCTGCTCAGCAAGGTAGAGTCCCAGACACATTACTGTGTCTGAAAGTAGGAGCAAAGGAAGCTTGCTCCCTCCTTACTTCATTTGGCCTTGCTTTGTCTTTCTTCATAAACCTAACTAAATATCAAGTGTATAAAAACCACTTGGAAATGGAAAAAAACAACAAAATACCACAATGCATTTCTTGACTTAGGATGCTTCTCCCAGAGCAGAACTCTTTTGGAATATGGTGTTGGCACACCAAGCCTGTATTCCAGCAGGGACTGTGAGCTGGGTGATAAGGCACTTCCTCCAACCCAGACTTTTTCTCATCCAATCTGTCAGATGTTGTTTGTCCATTTCCCTGCATCATTGTGAGCCTTAATCACTTAGGACAATGCTCATATAATCACCAGTGGAGAAAGGTTAAGGGTCTTAATGTGCCCCAAGCACTATAAAAGCCTCAGAGAAGAGGTTCAGTGACTGAACAATATTATCTTAAAGGCTAAAGATGTTTTTTTTCTCCTTGATTCATACAACTAGACATGCTTTGACTGTAATGAGCAGAAGTGACTATAAAGGTCACTGACAATACTCTGTATTTATAGAACCATTTAGAAATATTCCTATCTCTTCCCATAATTGTGGAAGAGTTTTACAATTCTTTCCTTTCATCAAGTTGGTCAATGACACAATTTCTTCTACGAAGTTTTTGGAACATGTGTGGAACTTGGAACAATAGTCAGGAATTTGGATGTATGTGTTTAGGCTGTTCCATATTCTTCAGAATTATTAAAACCTTTATCTACTTTATATATGGACTTTCACAGTTACATATATAGAAACGAACTGATTTAGATAAAAGATCTCTGAGATTGAGCAGCCTCAAGAACTTCATGTCTTCTATCTAATGATGAAAGCAATCATCACCTACCTAGCTGATATTTCAGGTTCTAGGTTTAGCAGAAATTGACATCTCACACTCTCTTTGTGTTCCTGTTTTAAAACAATGAAAATTAGATGGCCCACTACTGTTTTAGCAGATGTTTTAATGGGTCATGGAACTTTTTTCCCTGAGGTGCCAATTTTGATACAACAATGCACACCCTAAATTAAATAGTTCCATAACAGGATCAGTGTAGCCAACTTGGCTTCAGATTGACTTAAGTTAGCCTAGCACACTGAGTAAATCCTCAGGAGGCTGGTGTTTAGATACCAGAGATACTCTACCACTGCCATCCAAAATACTTCCAGAAAGTAGTCATACATTTCTGTTTCACTACTGGCCCTCTGAGGGAGAGGAGAGCTCAAGTCTGAGTCATGTGGTTGTGGAGGCCTGTGCAGCTTTTGTATACATTGATTATAAAAGGGATATTTAAGGCTTTGGGATGTCCATTTGGCACTTCTTCAAGAATGTGAAAAGCAGGTTTAAATGAAAAATTCAATGTTCTGAAGTAGCTGATTTTTTCAAATAATAAGAGACAAAAAAAAGGAACGAAAATCTCTTCCCCCCCCCCCCCCCC